>JBBBDQ010000424.1:600000-845000 GCA_037127315.1 Ascarosepion bandense | reverse complement strand
ATTTGCTCAAGCCCTTCAAGTATGCTACGCGTTGTTTTCCCCGACTCTCTTTCCCTTTATGAGTATCAAAGTCTTGTAGCCCTCTTTCCTCATTACATGTTCCAGTAACTTCAGCTGTCTTTTCCTGATGTTAAGTATTAGTCTTCTTTTTCGTTTGCATCTTGTAGGAGGTTTTGTAGTTTCCTTTCCATGGGTAAAATCAACTGAAAAAAAAAAAAAAAGAAAAAAAAAGACAATAAAAAACATCGCAAGAAATAAACTTAACGATTTTAATAAAAGAATTATTCTTTTATGTCCGGTATCCCTTCAGGACGTAGGCGATCATGGACCTCAAACACTTCCTCTCATTTGTGGCTCTAAGTATATGTTGACCTAATATTTCTTCCAAACTCTGTTCTAAAATCCATTTACTTAAGATCATCAAGTATGTTACCCGCTGTTTTCCTTTATCTCTCCTTCCCTCAATATGTCCTATGAGTATCAGATTCTCCAAGCCATTCTTCCTCATTACATGCCTCAGAAATTTCAATTGTCTCAAATATAAGTTTCCTTTTTGTTTCTATTCTTTCCAAAACCTCGTCGTTGCTCACATGTTCGATCCATGATATCCTCAATATCCTTCTGTATAACCACATTTCTGTTGCTTCGAGTCTTTTTTTCATCTTTGAGGAAATTGTCCAGTATTCTCTGCCATATAGGAGGACAAACATCACATAACAGTCCAGTACTCCTTTCTTTGTTTCTAGCGAAATTTTCCTTTCTCTCAATACTCGACTCAGTTTTTGGTATGCATCCTTAGCCATGCCAACACGTCTTCTGGTTTCAATGCATAAACATAAAAGGATTCTTTTGCAAAAAATATGGTAAATTTTCGTTGTAAGTCCCGACGCTTTTCCCCTTCAAATTTATCCAAAATAGCATCATCTCTGTGCAAATGTATATGCTGAACTCAAATCAACTGTTAGTTATTGAAGAAACTTACCTTTTTATCTAAATGTCCATAAAAGAACGAACTATATCTTGCACTCTTTCTCTCCCGTAACTCTCACGAAGTCATGTAATTAACTGCAGAATGATGTAGTGCGCATTTGAACGAATTTTGACAGACTTTTGGTCGATTTTTCTTCATTTACTGATACTTCCGGCGATGTACTTCCGGAAATTAAAGTAATGCGCTATTGTATTTCTACGCTTGTTACTCTCATAACAGGAAGTACATCGCCGGAAGTTTCAGTAAAGGAAGAAAATCGGCCAAAATTCGACAAAAAATTTTGTCTACGTAGAACGTCATTCTGCAGTTAATTACATGAGTTCGTGAGAGTTACGGGAGAGAAAAACTGAGAGATATAGTTCGTTTTCTTTATGGACTTTCAAAGCAAAAAAGGTAAATTTCTTCAATAACTAATTGTTGATTTGAGTTCAACATATATATTTGCACAGAAATAATGCTATTTTGGATAAATTTGAAACGGAGAAAAGCCGTCGGCAATTAAAACGAACATTTACCAAAAATATATATTCACTACGTTAGTCGTTAATCGTAGCAGCTAGTAGTTAATCGTATAATTTTTATTGACAATTTTTAAATAGGCTATTTGGCGTGAACGAATGCAAGGAATTCAAGTTGGTGCCGAGTTCGAATTCCATTTGAATTCCTTGCATTCACTCACGCGCAAAAGAGACGGATTAATACCTTGGATAAGTATTAAAAGTAGTTTTAATTCAATGATTTAATTTTAGTTGGAGTTTCTACTCTACCATTTAATCCATAGCATAGAAAAAAAGAAGAGATGTATTCATAACTTCTAAAAGACAATATTGCGAAAGATGATGCAATACAATTGTCATGATATTTCAAAATCCAAAAGATAATGACACTCCACAGTTTTCTTTCCTTTATTATCTGTGAACTGTTGCAACGACTTGAGAAAGATAAACGACGGGTTTAACGTTTTCACTTAAACGGTGTTAAATTCGTAGAAAGTTTGCTATTCAACGAGCGAATCTAGTTTAACCTATAGTAGAAGGGAAAAGAGATGGATTTCCCAAATACAGTAGTTTGAATGTAAACAAAATAAACTCTGATCATAATTTGAAATCGACTCCGCCGATTCCACTTTAGATAACACTAGACAATCATTCATCTTCAAGGCGTAAAATGTAACATTGGGTTTCAAAGCAGTTAATAAGCATTTTTTATAGATTTAAAAACAGCATATGTTGTAAATCGGTTTTATTCCTGGAAACAAGATTATGGGTAATAAAAAACAAAATTGGTTAAATTTCGCTACTCTGGAGACAAAGATTGATTCTGTTTTGAAAATAACCATAGTCACCAAGACACCAACTATTCGAGGTTCAAAGTCAGCAAATAAATTGATGGAAACTGTATTGTATTAGGCATGATCATCACACCGTGTAGTCAAACATTTAGCATCACACATTCTCTCAACTTTCGTCAAGAAGCTTCTATGAATAGGTTTTAAAGAATGAGTGGCAATGCACAAGGATTCTGCCATTTACTTTTCTCTATCAGAATTCTAAAATGAATTTCCAAACAACAGCAATTTAGTATAAAAAAGGTATAGGAAGTAATTTTCTCATCAGCTATACAATTAATGAGAAAATTATTCCGGAATTGAGGCAGCAATGTCCTTAATTTACTGAAGGTATACGATTATGTACAAATACCGTAGTTAAAGGCATACAATTGCGTAAATATATTTAGTTGAAACTATAGAATTGTGTACAAAACATTTCGGTTTCGGCATTCAGTAAGTTAAGTGCCATGCATGATACACGCTTTGGGTGATCATGTCTCGAAAGAGACATGACTGGCTGGGCAGAAGATTATCCCGCAGTAGGTTGCCATTGCTTTCTGCGGTAGACTGGTTGCCAGATAAGGCTATAGAACCCAGTCTGTCCTATTATTTAACGCATAACTGGAGGGAAGAGACGGATTAATACCTTTCCCAAGGGTATTTGTGCGTAAGTGATTGCAAGAAATTCAACTGGAATTCGAACTCGGACCTCCGCTTTGTCGTTCCGATTTCGGCATTAAATAAACCCATAGACGTTGATATATCGCTAAACAAAATCAATCAAGTATTCGACAACCATAGAAGAAACCTCTGGTTTATTATTGCAATTATGCTTATCAACATTAGATATACAGATGTCACAGAGCTGATAGCAGACACAGAAATTGAACCACAGAACTCACAGAAGGCAGTAAAAGGAACGCGAGAAGAAAGGTCTAAACATCAATTGTAAAAAGACAGAGTGTATATTTTGAAAGCATCCAACACTCAACGAGGCACTAACTATTCAAAGTTCCTAAGTCAGCGAATAAATTGATGGGAACTTGTTATGTTATGCACGGTACTCACATTGTGTAGTCAAACAGTTAACGTGGTTACTGTGAAGCATTTAGTCGATGAAAAGAAGGCCGCTGGTTAATGACGCGTTTAGGCCGACCAGCAAACTTCAACTACACACACAGAGCCTAATTCTTCCGCGGGTCGTGTCCCTTTCAGGACAATGAGATGCTATCTATTCGTAAGTAAACAAATAAATTGATAGGAACTGTATTCTGGGATGCGGAAGATGTGTTGTGCATGATCACCACACCTTGTAGTCAAAAAGTTAACGTACTCGACAAAAGGTAAGTAGTTGGTCAAAAGAGGCTACCTGTCAATGGCGTATGTCCATAACGTGTTAACGTTACTACAGAACGTAGTTTCGGTAATATGGTAATAATAAACGTTTCTTTACCAAGAAACATTCAGCATCAATTAACAGAGTTGTCAGTTCTAGCGTCAGTTGAAATTCGCACAATCTTTCTCTATGTTGAGTTTGTGGGCGGATACTATACAGTTAATTTACAGAGCTAACATGCCTTATAATCATAAGAGATGCAAAAACATTCCGTAATGGTAATATTAACCATTTCCTTACAAGGAAACATTTGGCAGTTAATAACCAAGCAGCCGGTGCTAACATCGGTTGAAATTTACAAAATCTTTCTCTTAAAAGAGTTTTTCAGAGTTTTTCAGAGAAATAGGTTTCTCAAGTCCACTAGCAGTTATCACTCTTTCCCGTATTGATCAGGGCTTCTGTTCTAACATCTTGTTTACAATGGTGTGGAACGTTAACTTCTTGATCTGATTATTTTCTCTTCGGGTTACATGTCTTGTCTATTTTTGCTATTGCTACTATTGAAAATCCTCAAGAGATGTGGTTTCTGTTATTTGGTACAGTTCTTTACTTGTGATTCTGTAGCGCCAGTCAACAAGGTTCAAAGAAGGATGACCTTCACAAAGATCCACAGCTTTCACTCGCTCAAAGTAATTTTTATCCATTGATCAGATAAGATATACAGATGACAGTTCAGATATTTCTGAACTAGTCTGATATCATATTTAAAAAACAAGAGTCTTTAGGTTAACGTTTTCATCATGACTTATTGAGTAAACAGCATGGTCTACAGAAATGAAGATCAAACAAATTTTTCAGTAACAATGGCCCGATGGAATGTGCGTTGTGGTGTCATGGATATAAACTCGGAATGAGAAATCACAGAGCAGAGTTCGAATTCCAGTTGAATTCGTTTCATTTACTTAGGCACAAATACCCTTTGGGAAAGCTATTAATCCATCTCTTCTCCTCGCAGATATCACTTGAATAGCAGGACAGTTTGGGTTCTATAGCCTTGGTTAATAACTAGTCTACCGCAGAAAGGAAGCTCTACCTCTTACCCTGTAACCATCTACCGAGAGTGACGCTCGTGCCATGTACTGGGTGAACATCATTGTAAAAAAATAAAAAAATAAAAAAAAATATAACGTGTCACCCATGAAAATAAATTAGTCATGCTCATCGATAAATCTAGAACGTGAGATGGAACCTTAATTTTTTAGCCGGAGGTGGATTAATTTGCTTCTTTTGTCGCTCTGGATGTACCCGCAAGAAATTTGTGAATATTTACTCAATACAAAGCCAGGTGGATATACAGGTAATGAAGCTCAGAACGAGAAATCAGCCGTGTTATATCTTTAGAATGAAAGTATGAATCCATCTCTTCTTCTCCCATCTATGGGTTAAATAGCAGAGGAAACTGGATTCACTAGCTGTGGATGGCAATTATTATAGCATAATGACAACTTTGAATTTAAAACCATATGTAATCTTAGTGAACCATATACTTGAACTGTAACTAATGTCCCCTCAGTATGTATGGCTGGCCACTCATATCCAAAGGATGTCTGTCTACTATGTCGGCTAGCTAATCCCTGTTGCAGATGACTGCTTTTTGTGTTTGTTCAACATCCACAGGGCCAAACGGTGGTTTATACTGTAACTAAGCTATCCCGTTATTTAACCCATAGCTTGAGGGAAGAGACAGACTAATACTTTTTCCAAGGGTAAGTGAATGCAACGAATTCAACTGGAATTTGAAATCTTCCCTTCGATTTCTCGTTTCAAGCCGATATCCACTGCACCACAACGCGCATCCAAGACAAAAGTAACCAAGAGGAAAAGTTATTGATTTTTATCATGCTCATCATTAAAGACACACTATGCATTTAAAGCAAAATTATCTGATTCGGTTTCCTCATTGTTTGGGATTTGTGCCGACAATGATATCTTAAGTTTTTCTCCTATATGTGCTGTGAACCTTCAGGACGTAAGCGATCATGGCTCTCAACAATTTCCTGTCCTTTGTAGGTCTTAATACATTTTATCTTTTTGTGATTTCTCCTAAACCTTGTTCCTCCATCCATTTACTCAAACTCTCTAAGTAGGTTATGCGTTGATTTCCTACGTCCCTTTTGCCTTTAATCTGTCCTGTGGGTATCAGATTTTTCCAAGCCCTCATCCCTCATTGTCCTTCAAATTTTAAGTGTGTCTTCCTGGTGTTAAGTGCAAGTTTCTTTTTTGCTTTCAAAAAAGCAAAACTAAAACTTCAATTTAAACTTCAATTTAAGCTTCAAAACTAAAAATTTGCTTTCAAAAAATCAAATATAAAACTTCGTCGTTGCCCACATGTTCAGTTCATAGTATTCACAGCATCCTTCTGTAGAACCCCATTTCTGTTACTTCAAACCTCTTCTTCATCTTTGATGTGATTGTCCAGTGTTTACTGCCATATAGGAGGACTGATATCACGTACAATTCTTGTGCAAATTAATTGAAATGAGCTTTAGTTTCCTTTCGGAAACATACGGTCAGTTTTAGACCCACTGGAGTTACAGGGTGTAATCGATTTCTATTTTTTTCTCAGATTAGGTCATTTGCAGTGGTGTGCAGTAATATGAATCTATTTTCGGGATCTATGATGAAATTTGTTTGAAAAAGATTGCGTCATCCGTCATTGCATCAAATTTTTATCATGTCCAGACACTATTGTCTTGTCTGTCGATTAGTTGTTCTTCGACCATCGTCTGCGATGGACGTTACTCCAAGGAAGCGTAAACAATTGTAACGCTGCATGAACACATTGGCAAGCCTTACAGAGGGATCGCGGATATTGTTGGTATCAGCTTTTCAACTCTCAAGACAAAGGAACAAATTGGCTCCATCAGTCCAAAACGTAAAGAAAAATTTGGTCGGAAGAGAACATTAACACCAAGAGACGACGTATACGTGATCAGGGAAAATGGGAAAGATCCTAGAAATACATTATTAGTTTTGTTTCAATTAATTTGCACAAAGATGTAACAGCTCAGCAGTCCGTTCTTTGTTTCTAACGATTTTTTTCTGTTTCTGAATACTTTGCTTAGCTTTTGCTTGATCCCAACTCCTTAATTATATATGAAGTTAAATTAGATATCAGACAATCACCTGTAAACATTTCAGACCATCTTATCGTCACGGCAATTAATAAAACATGTCGATTTTTCACCTTAAGTTGCTCAACATATACCAAGAATTTTGTTGAGTCACTATCTTCATTAAATAGGCCTCAACGTAGGTCATATATATTTATAGTAACTAGAACGAAAGTAACCAAGAAGTCATCATTGAACCATAGAAACAGAAGTTTGTATTTGCACATATATGGAGTTGTCATAGTCTAGTGGGCATGAAAACGAGGTTAATCAGTGCTGGCTTTGCTTGCACGTGTGTGGCATAGTGGATATGACTTTGCGGTTGAGTATGGCCTTACTTACCCACTGAACGTCGGTCCTATCGCCAATGCTAAGGTCACTCATATCATATGGGCCTTGTCCTTTCAGGACGTAGGCGATCATGGCCTTCCACGTCTCCCTATCCCTAGTGGCTCTTAGCAAGCTTTCTCCTGTAACATCTCACAACCCCGTTCTGTCATCTACCTGATCAGATATATGTTATCCACTGCTTTCCTCTGTCTCTTTTTCCCTCTATCTGGCCTGTTAGTATCAGGTTCTCCCAGCCCTCCTTCCTCATTGCATGTCCCAGAAACTTTAGTGGTGTGCAGTATTAATTTACTTTTCGTTTCCATTCTTTCCAACACCTCATCATTGCTCGGTTCATGATATCTGCAGCATCCTTCTGTAGAATCACATTTCAGTTGCTTCAAGTTTTTCCTTCAATATTTGATGATATTATCCAAAATTCACTGTCATATTGATTGACGTTCCTAGTCATTTTCCTAAATAAGTAATTTAATAACGAAACATCAGAAAACTGATTTTGAAATATGGGTCAAGACAAGAATATTTCAGCACTGCCACTTATAGAGTATATTTGAGGAATGTCCGAAAAATAAGGTACAAATAGATATGAAGCTGTAAGTGCCAAACAACACAGTGTATGCAGTACTTCTTGTAAGAACCAGAAGAATTAATGCTGAGCACATGCGTATTTGATGTCAACATAAAGAGGATTACCCACAAAACGTTTAAACAAAGAAAAAGAAAGAAACATAAACGCCTAAAATCCAATCTGATTACATTTGAGTACCCCTAAAAGCAAATTAAAAAGCATTTTGCTACATCTCTCTTAATTAGTTTTTTGTTAAAAAATGTCATTCCCCTTCAGGATGCAAGGGATCATGACTCTCCACAGACTCTTTTCCTTATCTGTGAACTGCAGCGACGACTTGAGAAAGATAATGGAGCAGTTTACCGTTGTCACCTACACAGTTTTGAATTATCTTGTCGTAGACCGACTGCCACCCAACACGAAGGGATCCAGTATAACTTGACCTTTTTAATATGAGGACGACGAGATAGACTCACATCTTTCCCAAAAGGTATTAGTGTGAAAGTGAACGCAAGTAACTCAGATCGTAATTCACTTTGAACAACATTGGACAATCATTCATTTGTAAGGTGCAATAAGAATTTTAACGTTAAAGAGACAAAATGTAGCATTGCTTTCAAACTAGTTAGTCGAAGAACACAAGCTCCATGGTCATTTCTTTAATGACTTTGGGGTAGCATAGGGAGGCTAGTTTTTTTTTCTCGAAGTACACAATCATGGGTGGAAAAAGATCTTTGCGTCATTACGTTACACTGCAGACAAAGATTCATTCCATATTTTACAAGCATGCACAATCACCGAGACACCAACTATTCAAAGTTTGTAAGTCATCACTCAATAAATCCAGGCCCTCTGAAAAATAGATGGCACCACTAATAAAAAATCCATATGATTTTTATGAAGTCCAAACCTTCAAATGGCACGTGACAATATTTGGGCACAATCGGATTATTAGTTTACAAATTACAGTTATGTAAGTGAAGCTACCGTTGCAAATTTTTAAAACAATGAAAAATCTGAATTTCGTGTGTTGATAAAGCATTGCTTTCTGATGGGAAAAATACTGTTCAAGCAAAGCAATAGGCTTGATAAGCGTTATTCAGACTCTGCTCCATCGGAAACAACGGTTAAGAGGTGGTATGTTAACTTTAAACACGGTTGTACAGACACAGTTGATGCTGAATGCTCAGGTTGCCCAAAATTAGCAGTTGTCCTGGAAAACACAAAAAAATTCCACAAACTAGTTTTGGCCGATCGTAAATTAAAGTTACGCGAGATAGCAGAGGAGTTGAAAAAAATCAAAAGGCAGTGTATTCACTATCTTGCATGAACATTTGTCAATGAGAAAGCTGTGTTCAAAGTGGGTGCCGCATTTGCTCACAGTCAATCAAAAACAATAACACGTTGACGATTCAGAGCGTTGTTTGCAACTGTTTAACGCAACAAAAAGGAGTTTTTGCGTAAATATGTGAGAATGGATGAAACATGGATCCACCACTTCACTCCGGAGTCAGCAGCAGGCGAATATTGTAGAGTATTATTGGTACGTTTGAATGAAGAAATCGCCAAAAAGAATGGTCACAAATGAAGAAGAAAAAGTGATCTTTCACCAAGACAACTCACCGTGTCACAAGTCGGTAGCAACGATGGCAAAACTACATGAATTGCATTTCGAATTGCATCTACTCCATTCTCTAGATCTGGCCCCCAGTAACTACTAGCTGTTTGCAGACCCCAAAAGAATGCTTCAGAGAAAGAGATTTGGCTCCAATGAAGAAGTGATATCGGAAACTGAGGCGTATTTTAAAGCCAAAGACAAATCGTTTTATAAAAAAGGCATCGAATTGTTAAAGACGCGTTGGAATCAGTGTATCATCCTAGAAGGAGACTATGCTGATGAATAAAGTCGAATTTTGCCTAAAAGTTGTTTTATTAGTTAAATCCGGAATTCATTGAGTGATATGTTTAACCGAAGGAAACTGTATTGTGTTAGGCATGTTCGTCACATCGTGAATGTGGTTACTGTGAAGCCCTGAATCGACGAAAGGGAAACACTTGGTTCAAAGAAACCACCGTTTAATAACGCGTTTTGACCGAGCAGCAAACTCCGACGACACTCACACAGCCAAATTCTTTCGTAGGTTATGTCCCTTCATGGCTTTCTGCAACATTTATCACTTTGCTAAGCTTTATATCTTCCGTTCCGTCATGCATCCATCCAGACAAAATAAGTGGCTCGCTGCTCCCTGTCCCTTTTGCTTTTGATACGCCCTGTAAGCGTCAAATTTATCAAGACTTCCTTCCTCAGTATGTGTCAAAATATTTCAGCTGTCTTTTCTTGATTATGAGTATAATTGTTATTTTTGCTGTCATTTTTGTTAAGGTTTCCTCCTTATTCCCTTGCTCTGTCCATGGAATTCTCAGTAAGAAGCGAATTATATTTCTGTTGACTCGTTTTCCCCACCTGCGGTGAGATTGTATAGCATCTACTGCCATACAAGAGGGTTGATAGCATATAGCAGTTAAATACTCTTTCCTTTGTTTCTAACGAAATTATCCTTAGTATTTTGCATAGTTTTATAAAGCAGTTTTTGGTATTTCAATGCGCGTTCGGATATCAGTGTCGCATTTTCCATCCTCTGTTAAAAGGCTTATCAAATTTCTGCACTTGTTTGATTCTTTTTCAAATAGCCATCTGATCAAACGAGCAAGAGAAAAACCCATGATGCAAGGTGTGAAGTCTTCAATCTCCAATTCATAGACCTCATGTTGGGCCTTTTCTCTTGATGACAAACATACATTCCGCCTTCTGTTACATGTCTGTTACTGCAGACAACACTAGCCAGACGTCTCTGGTGTTGGTCATCAAGAAAATGGCCACTGAGGCTATTAATACCTTCCATCTGGCATCCTAGGGGTATCATGTTACGAGGATGCATTTATATATAAAAGTAATAATAATAATGCCTAAAAGGTTGGGGATTCTATTGAGTCCTACTTGTTATTACAAAAAAGTCTTAATTCATCAAGTAATCGTAAAAATTGACAAATTAAGAATAGAACGGTTTGGAAGATGCCAGAATGTTCCAGTAAAATCGAGAGAATTCTAAAATATTATAGAATATGCAAATTAGGTGTTAGTCCCGATAAAAAGAGGTTTTGAGAAGAGAGTAGTTAGTTGTTAAAAGGATTTGCTGATATTATCAACTCCAGCTTTGCTTCAAGGATTTATATCCAGCCGAAAGAATCTCTAAGAAATGTCGCCGACCAACTAAAACCTGAAAGAGAACCTCATGGAACTATATAGGTAAATATATATTTTTGACTCTTTCATTGACCAAACTAATAATTATTCTTTTATATACACATTTGAGGATTTCCCAAAAGTATAGCACTTAATCTTCTTCACCATCTTAACTGGGTAAAAATATTTGACCCTTACTTCCCCCCTTCGTAACACTTCGCCTGCCAGTAGTAAACTCTGTTTTCTATTTGAATGCAAAAACTGTATATTTGTAAACATTTTTATTTAGTATTTTTGTAAATTAAATACTTGTCTGTGTTTTAACTCTGAGTTTTGGTTAATCATTTTCTTTTGTTACACTTAACACGTAACAATCAAATAACTCCACAATTTCAGAAACGGACTATACCACCAGTCTGACGACCACTATCGCGTACAGTTCGAATTACGATAATTTATATCGCCTTACCAAGAGAATATTAGGCGATGTTCATACACTTTCACCATATGTCAGAGTACGACTGATATAAGTGTGGGCATTTCTATGACGCTAAGGTACGCTGGCACCACCTACCATTAACTTTACATACTGATATCCCATGACTTTTGGCACGTTAGTCTATCTATTTGCTTTTTAAAAATATATGTCCTATCTATCTAACAAGCAAGTTAACTCGCATGACCACGTGGACGTGTATGTAAATTATCAGTAGCGTATGCGTGAGTTATAATTCAGAAAGATATTTAAACTTGAGCAGTGTTTAACGAATTCACTCGTTCGATCAGGTGAATATTTGAAAAAGACGGAATTGAAAGGCTAAACGATAGCCGATATTAAAGCGGGGCTCGTGTGAATTAATTTAAACCGTGTTGGCCGAGGGCAAGTAACCCGTGGTTCACAGTGGGTAATTAATTGAGGCCGCCTTCCGTAGTTCATCTCTGGATGCTTCCGAGCCACGCATTATAACGCAACAGCGAAAATATTACAGTATATCTTTAATTGATTTTGCTTGCGTTCTTCTCGGTTGCTTGAGGGAAGGGCAGAGCTCAAGGGTTAGGCAATTGAACAATAATGGAAAGGTCAGCAGCACATGTCCTCTTGTTCCGAGAAAGGCTGTTCTCGCTATAAATCAGAGGAAAGAAATCTCGTATATTCCATTTTATTTGTAAAATTGAAGTCAGACACACCAGCACGAAAAGGAAGAAAAATTAAACGATTTTTGCTTAGGTTTCGGTGCCTACATGCTTATAAATTGAAGTATGGTACAATATATCCTATAAATGTCTATGAATAATGTATGGTTACAGTATATTCTATATGCTGATGAATAATGTATGGTTAAAATAAAGAGAGAAACTAAACGATTTTCATTCAGGTTTCGGTTCTATATGCTTAATGACAATTAAGTGTCATACGGGATACACGTTTAGGCTGTCATGTTTCGAAAGGGAAGATGACCGCCCAAGTGTGTATCACGTATGGCACTTAGCTTTTATCATTCGTAAGCATGTCAGCCATATCTTTTTTGAGACATGACTGACTGGGCAGATGGTTTTCCCGCAGTAGGTTGTCATAACATTCTGAGGTAGGTAGACTGATTGCCAAGCAAGACTATTGTGGTGAATGTGTAACGAAATCGAACTGAGAAAACGCCGTTATAAACGATTTGTCTTGCTGAAAGAAATGAGCGTACTTATCCGTCGACGAACTGTTGTGAAAAAAGGAAAATTCGTTTGTCTGGAAACCGTTTCTTTTGTAATATTGAAGTCTCGTTATTTCTCGAGAGAGGTGAGTTGGAATAGATTTAAAAAAAAAAAGTACATGTCAGCGATTTTTAAGCTCAACGTTGGAAGTACTGAAGTTTTTTTTTCCCCCGGAAACGGTGTTTTGAACGAATACGTACCTTGTGAAAATTGGGACCCGTATTTGCGTCTACAACAACTATAGAATCTGGAGGGAGAAGCGGATTAATACCAAGGTTCATCATCATTTATCCATCACACCTCGATGGTGCACTGGGCAGCAACATTTTGTTCCTATTTCTGTAACAAACTGTTTTTTAAGGGGCAGGGTTGTTAGCCCTGCACCGAACCCCCAAACCTGGAGGACCGGTGGACAATTCTTGGTCCTTACGTTTACAGCACCTGGTATTCCCAAATGGTCACCCATTTAAGTACTGACCAGGCTCGATATTGTTTAACTTCGGTGATCGGATGGGAAACGGTGTATTCAACACGATATAGCCGTAGACTAATACCAAGGTTATTCAACTTGAATTTGAATTCGGCTCTCTAATTTCTCCTTCCGAGCCTATATCCATTGCGCTAGGTTGCAGATAAATAATGTATGGTTGCAATATATGCTATAAGCATATTCATTATATGAATAACGTATGGTTAAAATAAGTGGGGGAACTTAAATGATTTTCACTTAGGTTTCGTTTTTTATATGTTTATAACTGATGTATATAAAGAGAGAATATTAAACAATTTCTACTCAAGTTTGTTTCCTATATGCGTGTTTAATAGTGTATGGTTATCATATATCTCATATATTTATGAATAATGTATGTTTACAATAAAGAGAGAAACTTAAACTCTTTTCACTTAGGTTTCGGTTGCAATATGTTTTTAAATAATCTCTTGTTACAATATATCCTATACGCTTATGAAAAATATATTATTAAGATAAAGAGGGAAACTTAACGAATTTTATTTCAGTTTCGTTCCTATACGCTTATGAATATTGTATGCTTTCAATATATCACATATACTTATGAATAATGTATGGTTATAATAAATAGAGAATCTCAAATTATTTTCACTTAGATTTCGGTTCTTAAATGCTCAGGAATAATATATGTTTACAATATATCCTATTTAGGTAACGCCATGCAATTGCCAAAAAACAAAAAAACAAAAAACAAAAAAAAACAAAAACAGCATAGCATGATGTTAAAAGGGCTCAAACCTAATAAAAACAAAATTTTATCATCAAAATATTTACGTTATCATTAAGAGGAAAGATCAAATTTTGTTGTCATTATTTTTTTTAATTTTTTAATCCTTTTTAACTCGTTCTAACTTTCAGTTAAAATTCATTTCTTGTTTTCCTTCAGCGATTCACGCCATGTTTACCTAATGTGACTACTAAGGAAAACGTAATATTACTCAAGTCATTTTTAGGCGTTGAAAGACACATTATTTGAAAATTTTTCTTGCAAAAAAAACAAAGTGTCTGATTTTATGAAACTTTTAGGACTTATTCACAAATGAATGAAATTATTTATCCAATTATTGTTTTTAGAAAACCTTAGTATATATATATATATATATATATATATATATATATATATATTACATCTATTATCCCCAATTCAATTAATTGCATAAAATTTTTAGAAATATATTATCTTTACCAATTTGTTATTATTACAATGCGGGGCTCATTGGGGAATGTAAATATTTCTTTTTAATTACGAGACCATTTTTTTAAAATTAAAAAAGCATTAAAACTACGCTATTTTTGATGTAGATTAACTTTTAATTGATTTTAAAAATAATATAATTTTAGGATATCATATTCTGAAGAAGAAAAAAAATTCGATGAATTTTTATAAATCTTTAAATTTCTTCCAGTGACTCAGTGTCTTCAGTTATTAATTTATTAAATAAAGACTTTATTTACAAATCAATAATTGAAAAGCTTAATATAAATCATTTAGTATTAAGATTTTTTAAAAAAATTAAAAAAAATTTTTTTATGTTAAACTGCAGATTTTCTTTTACTATGGAAACTTATTGGAGACTTATCATTAAACGGTCACATGTTTCAAATGTTATTCCCCTTACGAAATATTAAAATGGGTTATGTCAGTTTTTGGTTACCATACTTCCAGATGTGCGAATTGATCTAACGACAGGGTTTATCATCGGTTACTGTAAGAAGAGATATTCGGAATTATACTAAGTAATAACTTAATATTTACATTCTCCCGCTCCTACTGCCTTACCTATTTATTCTACAAAGCCACAATTCTCAACAAACCGGCACAGGTACATACATTTGTTGGTATGTCAGCTACCCCCACTCAATATTTGTGGGTTTGACTGGATGTTAGTAACTTGGTAGGATGAAATTAAACTCACAACGAGTCAACGGCCAGCTAACACAAGGCAGTGTCTCGACAAAACACCGTGGAGAAAACAAGTGTTTCCAAGAACACCCAAGACGATTATGGACATGGAGAAGTCCAAAAGGAGAAACAAAGAACCAAATTGATTACGTGACAATCAACAAGAGATTCAGGAACGCAGTCATTCACTGCAAAACCTCTCCAAGTGATGACTGCGGAAGTGATCACCTACCAGTTATATTTAAACTAAAGATGAAACTACAGAGATTAAAGAAACCTAATGCAGCCCTTAGACTGCAGTACAACAGGATCGTGAACAAACCGAACCTGCAAAAAATATACACGGACAACGAGAAAAAGAAATATGAAGTACAAATTCGAAACAGAAACTCAAAATGGAACGCACTAAGAGAAGCTCTAGTGACATCAGCAAACGACATCATCCCAAAGGAAAAGCACTCCAGAAGAAAGAGATTCTTGACATGATTCAAAAGAGACAGAAACAGTGCCAAGACATGGAATGGAATACAGGAAACTGCACAAGGAAATAAGGAGTAAATGCAGACAGGCCAAAGAGAAATGGCTCAATAACAAATGAGCAGAAATAGAGAGATTGAGCACGACAAATAAAGGCGATATGCATACAAAAATAAAAGAAATATTAAAAACCCAAGAGGAAGCTGCACTGGCCAAATTGAATTGAAACAAAGCAGCAGGACCAGGCATTTCTGTAATAGAAACGTTGACAACTTTATACCACTTTGGCGTAGACAGGATCATAGAAATAATAAGCAAAATGTACAACAGTGGCGATACACCGGAGGACCTAAGCAGATTAATTTTCACAGTAATACCTAAGAAGCCAGGTGCAAGGGAATGTGAACTCCATCGAACACTCAATGAGTCAAATGACAAAACTCAACGTCAGGATTCGGATAAACAGAGCGCGCAGAAGAATCGGCCACAGATAGGACAAGAACAGTGCAGGTTCATTAAAGATACCGGAACAAGAAACGCGATATTCATGCTTAGAATGTTACTAGCAGTATAGCCCGGCGTTGCTAGGGTGTAATGAAAGCTTTAAAACTAATCCATGGTCCTGGAGCTCAGACTCTTTGGACGTTGGCACGAAAGACTAAAAAGCAATAGTTGTTTCCTGTTAAAGCGAAACCGTAGACTGAAAGAAAAATGAATGAATGTAAGTCAAATTTTGATTTCCTGGTATCGATATCAAATGAGTTTGTTCGTCGTAAACTGAATTTTGAAGGCTAAATAAGTCCTCTGAGTAAATGGTATCATGGTTGAGACTAAGAACTACAATTATATCTACTTAGAGCCAAGCCCGAAGCAAAAACTAAAATAAAAGGGCTGAAAAAAATACAGACATGCAGGCAGATAAACACACACACACACACACACACACACACACACACACACACACACACACACACACACACACACACACACATGTTGCCTTATATATATATATATATATATATATATATAATCGTTTTTCTGCACTATTGTAAGAACTGCAACCTTGAAACTTCTGAATATCGTTTCTTTGTCTATGAGTATATCCAATTTGATTAAAATCGGACCACTCCTTCTATAACCCGATTTTTTCGATTATCGATTTTCGATATTTATCGGGGGTACCGAGACACAAAACCTTGCTAAGAACACTCGCAGACGCTTATAGTACAACTGTGTAAATTTTCGGTGTCTATAGGTAACGGACACATACACACAAAGTTCCATTTATAAATAAGTTTAGATCTGAATGAGACATGCAAATGCAGAAGGACCTGCATCTGTGCTTTATAGACTACGCAAAGGCATTTAACAAAGTACGTCACAAAGACTCGATAGAGATGCTCGACAACCTCGGCATTTTCGGAAAGACGTTAGGATAATGAAGAATCTCTATTGGAAGCAAACCATTTGGGTAAGAATAGAAAATTAATTCAGCAGGTATACAAAAAATAGAAAGAGGCGTAAGTCAAGGAAGTGTTTTCTCACCGGATCTCTTCAACTTATACAGCGAAACAATTATGAGAGAAATAAAACGCTAGCCAGGATTCGTCATTGGCGGCCACAATCCCAACGATGTAAGATACGTAAATGACAAAGGGCTGATGGAAAGGGGAATGCAGGACCTCCTACAGAAACAAAAGAGAAAGCAAGAAGAAAGGACTAAATTTTTTTCATAGCACTCCCTGTGAATCTAGGTGCAAAGAAATATGATCTCCACCGAACAATCAGCTTAATGTGCCACAGGAAAAAACACATCATCCGGATTTTGATGAAAAGAGCGTGCAGCAGAATCAGCCCAGAGCTAAGACAAGAACAGTGCGACTTTGTTACAGATACCGGAACAAGGAATGGTATATTCATGCTCAGAATGCTATCTGAAAGAGCAATAGAAATGCAGAAGGACCTGCATCTGTGCTTTATAGACTACGCAAAGGCATTTAAAAAAGTACGCTACAAAGACGTGTTCGAGATGCTCGGCGACCTCAACATTTTCTGGAAAAACATTAGGATAATTAAGAACCTTTATTGGCAACAAACCGCTTGCACACGGACAGGAAATGAATTCAGCAGGTATACAAAAATAGAAATGAGCGTAAATCAAGGATGTGTTTTCTCGCAGGATCTGTTTAAGGTGGACAGCGAAACAATTCTGAGAGAAATAAAATTCTAGCCGGGATTCATCATTAGCGGTCACAATCTCTTGCTACCTTCTGTAGGACCTCATACAGAAGATATCAAGAGAAAGTAAGAAGAAAGGGCTGAACATAAACTTAAAGAAAACTGAATGTATGGTCATCAGTAAAAAGAAAAAACCCCAAAAAACCCTAAACTACAGGTAGGAGAAACTAAAATAAAACAAGTAAAGAAATTTAAATACCTGGAAAGAGTTCTACCAGAAGATATTTATTTTTCTCGCTGTCCGTGTGTATTTTTTGCAGGTTAGGATCATTCACGATCCCGTTGTACTGCAGATAGCAGACACGGAAAGGGAAATGCAGGACCTCCTACAAAAAGTAGCAAAAGAAAGCGAGAAGAAAGGGTTGAACATAAACTTCAAGAAAACTGAATGTATGGTCTCAGCAAAAAGAAGTCCCCAAAATGCTGACTACAGGTAGGAGAAACTAAAATAAAACAAGTAAAGAAATTTAAATATCTGGAAAGATTTTTTTTTTAATCATCTCATCCCAAGCAAGGCATTCCACTGCCACTATTGCGCATGGGGCTACATAGGGGAAGGTAAAGAGAAGGAGTGGTTAGACATAGGGAATGTCAGGAGGAAGGTGACAGATGAGTAAGGATAGCGAGGATGAGGGATGGGCAGATGGGAAGAGTGTTTGATAGAATGGGAGCAGGTTAGTGTGTGTTAGGAGGTGTCTATTGACCTTACAAAAGAAGAGTTCTACTAGAGGATGAACAGTGTGATACTAAGATCTGAAAATGCATTGGCATGTTGTTTACGCATATCAAAAGCTAACTAGAGTACTGAGAGACAGAAAAATCTCATTGGAAACAAAGAAAAGAGTGCTGTTTGTATAGCAGCGAATGTTGGACGATCTCTTCAAGGATGAAGAAGAGGCTCTGAGGTTCGTGGGAACATGTCATGAAGAAGGAGGGTTTGGAGAATCTAATACTAACAGGACAGATGGAAGGAAAGAGAAACAGAGGAAACATATTTGATAAGATGGGACAAATGAATAGCGGAGCGGGATTTGAGAGAAATAACAAGAGGAAAAATATTAAGCGCGACAATGGACAGGGTCAAGTGGAGATTTATGATCGCCTACGCCCCGAAGAGACACAGCATATGTAGAATAAGAATGGTTACATTAACGAGGGAATCTTAAACGATTTTCATTTTGCTATTGTTTCCTTCTATGCGTAAGAATAATGGATGTTTACATTATATCCTGTATGCTTATCAATTAAAGACAGTGTCAGTCAGTTAAGTGCCATACGTGATACACGCTTGGGCGATCATGTCTCGAAAGAGACATGACTGACTGGGCAGAAGATTATCCCGCAGTAGGTTGCCATTGCTTTCTGCGGTAGACTGGTTGCCGAGCAAGGCTATAGAACCCAATCTGTCCTGCTATTTAACCCATAACTGGAAGGAAGAGACGGATTAATACCTTTCCCAAGGGTATTTGCGCGTAAGTGAACACAATGGATTCAACTGGAATTCGAACTCGACTCCTATGTTTACAATAAAGTCCAAAATTTAAATTATTTTCACTTAGATTTCGGTTCCTATATGCAAGGTGCGTTAAAATATCACTGTTGATAAACCCTTTGTCTAGAGGACTTAAATTTAATACTATATAAACTCAATAGTACATCGGTCATAATTTTGGCAAAATTTCAATTTTCAAAACTTGGATAAAGGTACTGGCTTACAGACCTATGACGTTGAATCACCGGTTCCTGTACGATAAGTTCAGATATTTACAGCTAAGACGTACTTTGTTACTTCCACGTTGTCGAATCATCCCTATTTCCAAATGTAAGAACAAAGTTCCACTCAGATTTTACCCAGGGATTACCAATTTGTGGAACAGACTCCTGCGTGGATGCTTTCTAGAACATAATTATCTTTACTCCTCCAAGTAAAGGGTTATTCATTATCTATCATCCTTATCATCTTACTTAATATCATGCTGGCATCACCCATTCAACGGATTGAACTCTTCCTACAACTACATCTACTTCCCCTCACAAGAGAAGGAGAGAGCTCAGACGGAGAGAGAGAGAGAGAGAGAGAGAGAGAGAGAGAGAGAGAGAGAGAGAGAGATCAGCATAACGCAGATCAGCAGAGAGCGAATGGCAGAGATAACCAAGACTGCTATCGTACTACCATTGCGAGTCCCAATTATAGTATTACTATCTAACCCGTATTTATCGTTCTACTAACAGAATTCCAAGTATTTGTATTTTACTGTGTTAAATATATATATCGTTATTTACTATTTTGGCTGCTGTTATATTATTTTCTTGCTGGATTTCTTAACCGGGTCCATGACACTTACCACCGCCTCTTTTATACTATACACTTAATTTATCATAACCATATTAAATAATAGTACATATTAAATAACAGTAGCTTGATATTTTGAGTGGCTCTCGAGTCTTTTATTGAGCGAATTTTATTATTGAAAAGCCTGGCTTCAAAATCTCACCGTGGATTACAGATTTACATGTTTTCATGCCTGGTTTTTTTTTTTTTTTTTTTTTTTTGTAGGAGGGGCTTGTTATGACTCTTTTGTACACACAGTAGATATTAAACAGCTTTCTCAAATATTAACTCCATATAAATATATGAGAAGATTTTTTCAGGTTGCCGACACTAAAGAAAATTGCTGTCACATTTACGGCGTCTGTTACTAATGTAATACAGATAGTTAAATTTCTGTATATGTTTGATTTTGACATCCCCAAAATGTAATTTGCAACATCGGCTGCTCATTTGCTGACGAACATGCGTAAATCACGCTACGGTAGACGCCCATAAACAATCATAGAGGTTTTCTATTTTCGGATTCAAATTCCTTAGATTTTAGAGGAACGCCCTGATGAAGGTATTTACTCAATAGAAAATCACAAGGCAAAATTACGTTATTTTTTTTTCTGTTCCAAAACGGGAAATCAGGTGTTAAAAAGTCATTCAAGCGGGAAGTTAAGTGTTTGTAGATGTTCTTTCATGTGAGCCGCGCTCAGATGGGAGCGCTACTCAACCGTGTGGCTTCATGGTTTCGTTAGAAACAAAGCAAGCGGAAATTGCCCGCGACCCACTCTCTCTGTGTCAAATTTCCTGTTTACTGTCTCACTTAAAACACAGATAAATAAATAGTAAAGTAGAAATAAAGTATAAACAAAATAAAAAAATAAAAAATAATTAAAATAGAGTATAAATATCTGAATAGTTGTGAGTTGTGGAGAGCCGAGTTCAAATTCCCGTTGAATTCATTGCATTCACTTACGCGAAAATAACCCTTCAGTCAGTTAAGTGTCATACGTGAAACACGCTTGGGCGATCATGTCTCGAAAGAGACATGACTGACTAGGCAGAAAATTATCCCGCAGTAGGTTGCCATTGCTTTCTGCGGTAGACTGGTTGCCAGCCAAGGCTATAGAACCCAATCTGTCCTGTTATTTAACCAATAACTGGAAGGGAGAAACGGATTAATACCTTTCCCAAAGGTATTTGCGCGTAAGTGAATGCAATGAATTCAACTGGAATTCGAACTCGGCTCTCCGATTTCTTGTTTCGAGAGATGACTGACTGGGCAGAAGATTTTCTCGCAGTAGGTTGCCATTGCTTTCTGCGGTAGACTGGTTGCCAGCCAAGGCTATAGAACCCAATCTGTCCTGTTATTTATCCCATAACTGGAAGGAAGAGACGGATTAATACCTTTCCCAAGGGTATTTGCGCGTAAGTGAATGCAATGAATTCAACTGGAATTCGAACTCGGCTACCCGATTTCCTGTTCCGAGACATGACTGACTGGGCAGAAGATTTTCCCGCAGTAGGTTGCCATTGTTTTCTGCGGTAGACTGGTTGCCAGCCAAGGCTATAGAACCCAATCTGTCCTGTTATTTAACCAATAACTGGAAGGAAGAAACGGATTAATACCTTTCCCAAAGGTATTTGCGCGTAAGTGAATGCAATGAATTCAACTGGAATTCGAACTCGGCTACCCGATTTCCTGTTCCGAGACATGACTGACTGGGCAGAAGATTTTCCCGCAGTAGGTTGCCATTGCTTTCTGCGGTAGACTGGTTGCCAGCCAAGGCTATAGAACCCAATCTGTCCTGTTATTTAACCAATAACTGGAAGGAAGAAACCGATTAATACCTTTCCCAAAGGTATTTGCGCGTAAGTGAATGCAATGAATTCAACTGGAATTCGAACTCGGCTCTCCGATTTCTTGTTTCGAGACATGACTGACTGGGCAAAAGATTATCTCGCAGTAGGTTGCCATTGCTTTCTGCGGTAGACTGGTTGCCAGCCAAGGCTATAGAACCCAATCTGTCCTGTTATTTATCCCATAACTGGAAGGAAGAGACGGATTAATACCTTTCCCAAGGGTATTTGCGCGTAAGTGAATGCAATGAATTCAACTGGAATTCGAACTCGGCTACCCGATTTCTTGTTCCGAGCCGATATCCACTGCACCACAACGCACATCCTCTTAGGAAAGGTATTAATCCATCTCTTCTCCCTCCAGCTGTGGGTTAAATAGCAAGATAGATTAGGGCCTAAAGCCTTGGTTGGAAACCATCTAACTCACTCGGAGGATAAAGATGTTTTCGTAGAATCAACACCCGACCTGTAAACAAGACAAGTTACAGAAGCATCGAGGGATCGTAAATGGCCTATTCTCCACTGGGTGTTACAAATATCTGAGAAGTTTTTTTTTCCAAGTTGCCGACATTTAAGAAAATTTCTATCAAATTTATGTAGTCTACTACTAATGCTATCCAGATCCTCAAATTTCTCTATGTGTTTGCTTTTAACATCTCTAATATGTAATCTGCAACATTGGCTGCTCTTTCGCTGACGACCTTATCTGGGTAGCATTAGTAACACACGACGTAAATGTAACAGAAATCCAAAGATGCATAGAAAGCGTATCAATATGAAAGTTTTAAAGCATTCGAAAACATTTAGATATGTAAATCCCTATATTAGGGTACCTCACAATGTCAAGGGAAAAAAGTTAACGAACAGTACTTCCAAGTGTAACCAAAACGATGCATTTCGGAAAAGGACGAGGAAAATGGATTGTTTAAAACAATGTAGAACAAAAATGTTCCCGGGATAAATGAAATCATATATATTTAACCACCTCAAAAGATGTACACTGGAATAAACCATGCCTTATATTCCATTGATAAGGAGGAAGTTCCACACGGACAGCTTCTTTCCAAGAACCGTTACGTTGTAGAAGAGACTCCAAAGAGAATCTTAACTTATTTAAATCTAAGTTTAGCCGTTATCGTAACTACATAACTTCCTAAGCTGCACTTCTCATCTTTCCTCTTACTTTTTACCTTGAGTGGCTCTTGGTCCTTGTGTCTGGTAAACATTATTAAAAAAAATATACACATTCCAAAAGCCTGCCTGCATCCCAAGATGATGACGGTGTGATTGGAAGAGCATTGTGTTTCACGAGCTACTTCTGCGAAACCAGATGTTGAATTCCGATGTCTGTCCTTCTATATGACAGTGGATGCTGGACAATCTCATCAAAGATGAAGGAAAGATTTGAAGCAACCAAAATGTGTTTCTACAGAAGGATACTGAGAATACCATCGACCGAACATGTGAGCAATGACAAGGTTTTGAAGAGAATGGAAACGAAAAGGAAACGTATACTTCACATCAGGAAGACACAATTGAAGTTTCTGGGTCACGTAATGAGAAAGGAGGGCTTGGAGAATCTGCCACTCACAGAGATAAAGAGAGAGAGGGGAATGAAAGCAAGGCATGATATACTTAATGGGCAAATGGATGACAGAGCAGGATTTGGGAGAAATAAAAAGAAAAAAGGTGTTAAGAGCTACAAGGGATGGGGGATGTGGAAGGCCATGATCACCTACGTCCTGAAGGGACACGGCACATAGCAGAGGAAAACTGTTCCCAATTGTATTGATTAAAGGTAGTAATCACTAGAAGACGTCCGAACTACAAATAAGCTGACCCTGCACATTCGGATTACCACTTCGATTCATATGAAATTATCTGAATAGAAAGAACTTCAGTTCTATGGAAGCCTGTAAAAACAACTTAATCAACCGTTAAGAAGCTAAGTTCTTTGGTGGAGAGGATGGAATATTAAAGCTGTCCCAAAAATGGTGAAAGGTAGTGGAACAAAATAGCTCATGTCTAGGTTGAATAAATCTACACTATAAGCCAAAATTTTGTTTTTTAGACACTCCCTGGGTTTATTAATTAGTGATTTCATACATTATTTGGAATAATCAATTCAATTACAATTACGCTGAGCTGTTAAAACTATCTAACTCATGGCGGCCAATTTTTTTTTATAAAGGACGTTACCTAAAATTTAAACCTAATCTGCCATAAGATTACTGTTAGCCAAGAAGATAGTTTGAACAAAAGTACTAAAATTTTAAGGACATTTTAATAATAATGAGTGAATTTCGTTGTAAATGTGTTTATTATAATTATGCTTGTCGATGTTCGCACGACTGTTACGCCCTGTCAATATCCGAGAAATTATTGTCAATTCTGTTTTGATCGCGTGAAAAGAGAGGAAAAATACTACTTGGTTTCAGTAAGAAAAAGAAAGAAAGAAAGGCTGTTTTAGTGAAAAACAAAGAAAGAAAGAAAGAAAGAAAGAAGGGCTGTTTCAGTTAAATGGAAAAAAGTTGTCAATTTCAAACTTTTACATTTGTTCCTACTTCTCAAAATATCGACCAGTATTCATACTTATGGTAATTTTCTAAGCATAGCTTAGATGTGGCACACGGCCAAAAGTATAGGGCACTCAGTGAGGATCGAACTCACTTTTCAGTTGTAATTGTAATTATTACACCACGCCGAAGTGCACAGGCATTCATATTTATGATTGTTATTGCCATATTTTGTTAAAGTTTTAGACTCAAATATTTAACGATACGATAGGATATTTTATTGTCGTAGAACTCGACACGAGCTTAGGCCGCGATCCCAAGAATTGAGATTCAGCAGAATATTAAGATAGAAGAACCGTGAAAGTTTCACGAGTTAAAACTATATTACTATAATTATTATTGAATTTAAAAAAAAAATCAATTTCACCACAAGCAAGGCTACAGTGAGAGAAAAAACAAAAAACAAAAACAAAAAACAAAAACAAGGTATAGGGGATGTAGAAGAAAGGATAAGAGTTGGATTTGATTCAAGGATGGTAATTGATGTTGCGTTTAAAGGTTTGTAGATTTTTGTTAATTCTTGTAGATTCTAACTCTCAGGGAAGCAAGTAAACTGGAGTCCCAAAAGTCCCAAAAGTTCGTGCGAGAAACGAAACTATCAGAGTAGAAGAAGCGGTTAAATTTAACTATTTCAGCGGTAAAAATGTGGGGCCCTAAAGCCAATCTAGTAGCACACGTAAATTCATGTGGTGCGGGTATCAGGGACAGAAGCTCGTCAGAGCAGAAAATCCTTCAAGAAGATAACTTTCTTCTGACCTGAAGTGAGTTAATAAATTTATTTTGGAAAAAGGAGAAAAACTTCAATTTTTAAACGATTCTTCGCAATCCAGTTCGGCTTAGAGTGTATGTAAAATATCTAAATATTGCCTTTGAAATTCACTTCAAAAAGGAGAGTTAAATGTGGATCCAATGGAAAGGTAAATATATAAAAAGGATCGTGGCTCTCCACATTTTCAGTTTCCCTTGTAGTTTTGTATTTTTGCTATTCCTCCCAAACCTTGTTTTACGATCCATTCACCCAATACTACCTCATCCAGAAATATAGATAAATTCCGTTTTCTTATTTAAAAAAATATCATTTCATCCCAAGTAAAGGCCTGTGAGCGAAAATAAGTAAATATACAGTTTAATAAATAAATGGAGCGTCTACTCAAATATGTATCCACCAAAATGGTAAATCCTGCAAAAGTGGACACAACCAGCAGATAAGACTGATCCATTCATTCAGATAGAAACATGGAATAAAACATGGTATAAAAAATGGTATAAAAATGGTGTAAAAACTGTCTGTGCCTGAAATGTTCAGTTGTACGAGACTTCTTTTTCAGGTCGAGGAAATACATCCTGGTTGTGAAGGCTGCATTTTAGATGGCGTTAACGACGTCATTCTATAGTGACGAACCGATAAAAAAGAGGCCGAACTACTTCATCAATGTTCTCAGAGCGAAAAAAAAAAAAAAGAGCAAAAAAGGGGTTGCTGCTACTTTTTATACGTTCCCGCGATCGATTCTCATTGATTGCGCGGTGACATACGTAATAACTATTTTGGGTCACGGAAATAAGCGTGATTTTAATTTCCGCTAAAATCCACATGACTCCGAATTCAAAGTCTAGAAACCTGAAGCCGTACAAAAGTTCTTTAAAAATAGGATGGAGCTATTATTTCGATAAATCCAAAACATGATAGATTTTTAAAAATGATGGATATTGATACCAACAGGAATTGGACCTAAGTAAGGTGAATGGGCAGGTGGATGGTTATTTGGATGAAATGCTAATCTGTAGTTTTGCAGACGTTCTTGTCTTTTGCTAGTTTAGACTAGTTAAAAACAATTTTCGTTTCACCTTTGTTCAATGTTTTGTCTTAATATTTCCCTTTCAGAATTTTGTTTTAAACAGTTTCTAAAAGAAATAGACGAATGTTAAATTTAAAATATAACTGAGTTTTTTAATGTAAAATATTGCATAGCGTTCTATTTTTACCCCCCCCCCCCCATTGCTTTATGTTTCTCTCTTTCTCTGTGTCCTTCCGTAGTTCTTAAACTGAAGATCGTTCGGTGAAGTTACCCCCCCCCCCCCCCCACCCCCCCCCCAAAAAAAAAAATGACAGTAAACGTATTGTCTTTGAAAAATTACGAAAATTCAAAGAAAATTTCAAGCTTTTTCTATCTACTGGTAACGAAATGATACTCTGGGGAATTGGCATTATCTTCCTCTACATGACTAATCATTTTAACTGACACTAAGTACATACTTAACATTTATATTCTTTCATCCCCCCCTTTTTTTCAGGGGATGTTAGCAACCCGGTAGGATAAAAATTAAACCTACAAAGGGCAGAAGAACTCTTAAGGAGTCAACGGCCAACTAACTAGAGGTGGCAACAGGATACCACTCCACTATCCATCCCACGCACAGTCATGGCTTTTCAAAATAAATATATGAAACCCAACGTCGTCAAAGGGGTTAATTCCGAAGGAAGCAACTCCTCGCCCGGTAAGGACCGACATGGGTAACAGGTGTCACCTAACCGTCATCCGGCGACTTTTAGCATCAACGTCGTAAAGGGGACACTTTTTTCCAAAATTTGTCCCTTACCCGGGAAGGAACGACATGAGCAACAGGTGTCTCTGAACTGTTACCCTGCGACTGTGCGCAACAAAGAAAGAATTACCTTGGGGACAAGAAACGTCAGGATGCTCAACAACTATGGTCAAATCGAGAGTGTCAAGCAGGAGATAAACAGACTGAACATCAATATTCTGGAAATATGCGAAACCAGATGGCCTAACAATGGAGGCTTCAGCAGCGACAAACACAGGATAATATACGCAGGAGGCAAAAATAACGAAAAAGGAGTCGGCTTAATACTAGACAAAGAAATGAAGAAATGCGTTCTGGGATACTGTCAGCTTTCTGAAAGAGTCCTCTTGTTTAAACTGATTGGAAGACTCTTCAACATATCTATTATAGTAGTTTATGCACCAATAACACAAAGCGCTGAGGAAGAAACAGAATCATTTTACTCTATACTGGACAATGCCAAGGCTCAGGGCAAAAGCCAAGAAATTAGAATCATAATGAGTGACTTGAATGCCAAGGTAGGTTAAGAGAGGGAAAGGGAGACGACCGGCAACTTTGGTTTAGGAATCCGCAACAAACTAGAAGAAAAATGGGTCCAATGGTGCACAGCAAATGACCAGGCAATAACTAACACCTGGTTTCAAGAACATCCACAACGTCTATGGAACATAGAGAAGCCCAAAAGGTGACATGAAAAACCAAATAGACTACATAACAATAAACAAGAGATTCAGAAATGCAGTGGTTCAATGCAAAACCTATCCAGGTGCCGACTGTGGAAGCGACCACGTCCCAGTCATCTGCAAATTAAGGGTGAAACACCGGAGAATGAAGAAGCCGTGTGCAGCACCAAGACTACAATACAACACGCTTGTGAATGACCTAAACCTGAAGAAAGAATACACTAACAGCGTGAAAAACAAATATGAAGAACAAATTGGACAAGGAAACTCGAAATGGGATTCACTAAAGGAAGTGATAGTGACATCAGCAAACAACATTGTCCCAAAAGAAATCCAGACGAAGAAGAAAAACGAGTGGATGACTGACGAGATTCTCGATATGATACAAAGGAGACAGAAAATGATGCCAAGACATGGAATGGACTACAGGAAACTACACAAGAACAAAAAAAGGAATAAATGCAGACAGGATAAAGAGGAAAGGCTCAACAAAAATGTGCAAAAGTAGAGAGATTGAGCAGGACTAATAAAGCAGACATGCATAAAGACATAAGAGAACTCACAGGACAAAAAATCTACTCATCAACAGGATGTATAAAATCCAATGATGGAACGATCATATTGGAGAAAGAGGAAATACTTCAGCGATGGGAAGAATATATAAAAAATCTTTTCCAAGACAAGAGAGAGCGACCGATAATACACAAAGATGAGGACAGACCGGAAATATTAAAGCTCGAAGTAGAAGCTGCAATGGCCAAACTGAATCGAAACGAAACCACTTCACCTGACGGCATTGTAATAGAGCTGCTGATAGCCCTGAAAGAATTCGGCATAGAGAAAATTACAGATATATTAAATGAAATGTACAATATTGGTGTAATACCAAACGACCTAAGCAAGTCGATTTTCATAGCACTGCATAAGAAGCCAGGTGCAAACGAGTTCAAACTCCACCGAACAATCAGTTGAATGAGCCACATTACAAAACTGATCGTCCGAATCCTGATGAATAGAGCGAGAAGCAGAATCAGGCAAGAGATAAGGCAAGAACAGTGCGGGTCCGTCAAAGATATCGGAACGAGGAACGCCAAATTTATGATTAGGATCTCCGAAAGAACAATACAAATGAAGAAGGACTTGTACTTGTGTTTTATCGATTATGAAAAGGCGTTCGATAAAATACGCCACAAAGAATTGATGATGACGCTAAGCAGCCTCGTCATATTTGGAAAAGGCATGAGTAATCAAGAATCTCTACTGGCAGCAAACTGCCTGCATACGGACAGGTAACGAATTCAGCGGATATACAAAGGTAGAAAGTGGCGTAAGACAAGGAGGTGTCTTTTTATTGGATCTATTCAACTTGTTCAGCGAGACTACTCTGATGAGCCTAGGTGTTATGCCAACATTTGTCATTTGAGGCCACAATTTGAACAACATAAGGTACGCAGATGATACAATGTTGATAGCAGACACGGAAAGGAAAACTACAAGACCTTCTAAAGAAGGTAGCTGAAGAGAGTGACAAGAAAGGACTACAAATAAACTGCAAGAAAACCGAATGCATGGTCCATAGCAACCCAAAATGTCAAATACAGTTGGGGAATACTAAAAACAAGCAGGTACAAAAATTTAAATACCTGTTAAGTGTTCTAACAGAAGATGGAAAGTACGGCACAGAGATCCGAAGGAGAATTGGCATGGCGAAGGACGCGTTCCAGAAGCTGAGTAGAATATTCGAGAGACAGGAAACTTTCACTAGAAACAAAAAAAGAGAGTACTGGATTGCTATTTGATGTCAATTCTTCAATGTGGCAGTGAATGCTGGACAATATCATCAAAGATGAAGGAAAAACTTGAAGCAACTGAAATGTGGTTCTACAGAAGGATGCTACGGATATCATGGACCGAACATGTGAGCAATGATGAGGTTTTGGAAAGGATGGAAACAAAAAGGAAATTAATACTGAGCATCATGAAGAGACAGCTAAAGTTCCTGGGACATGCAACGAGGAAGAAGGCTTGGTGAAACTAATACTAACAGGCCAGATAGAGGGAAAAAGAGATGGGGAAAGCAGCGGATAACATATTTGAAGGGTCCCAGCAGGTGGATGACAGAACGAGGGTTGTATGATGTAACCGGGAGAAAGCCTGCTAAGAGACCTCTATTGAACAGGTGAAGAGGCTCATCCCTTGTTTCCTGTTTAGGTTGTGGTTTCCGGTTTTTCTCTTTTCCAATCTTTTCACTCTTTATTTTATTTTATTTTATTTTTTTCAATTGGAGTAAATAGACTAAACTATCGCCCGGTTCACACTCCACCCACGTCTATTGAACAGGTGAAGAGGCTCATCCCTTGTTTCCTGTTTAGGTTGTGGTTTCCGGTTTTTCTCTTTTTCAATCTTTTCACTCTTTTTTTATTTTATTTTATTTTTCAATTGGAGTAGATAGACTAAACTATCACTCGGTTCACACTCCACCCACGATTATTGAACAGGTGAAGAGGCTCATCCCTTGTTTCCTGTTTAGGTTGTGGTTTCCGGTTTTTCTCTTTTTCAATCTTTTCACTCTTACGTAGCCCCCTACGCATCAGTGGCGTTTTCGCCTTGCTTCGGGTGATATGATTAAAAAAAAAAGAAGCTACCAGAGATAGGGAGATGTGGAAAGCCATGATCGCCTACGTCCTGAAAGGACAAGGCGCATAGAAGAGGAAGAAGAGGAAGAAGAAAAAGAACAAGAACAAGATGTTCATTCCAAGTCAACCTAACATAGCCTATGCTAGTACTTGATATATTTTTTATTTATTTCATTCCACTCAAGGGAGGAAATTATTAAGAGGAAAGACCATAGTTTTTTTAATTAATTTAAAAAAAAATCCTTTCTAACACATTCGAAAATCATTTTTTTTTTTTGCGTCAGCGTGGGTGCAAAGTTTATTATAGAAATTTTAGCAACTTTGTTTCCGGTGAAGAACAAATTAATTTTGAAATGCAGAAATCAAATGATTGTTTGCTTTTAATGAAACTTTCAGGACTTATTAAAAAATGAATGAAACTATTTTTGAAATTATTATTTTTATGTCTGCCTTGTTAAAATATGATACAAATTCAAGAAATATAAATATAGTTTTTTTTATTTCTTTTTTAATTAGAAGAGAGTTTCAAAAGCGAGAAGACCTGGAGACATGTTGAAGAAACTATTAGCATCGAATTTATTTAGTGAAGGAGTAGAGTGCGTGTTCTTTGAAAGTAGGGAGTCACCAGTGTAGCTATAGAAGGATGGTTAATGGTTATTAATTTGGCCTTGTGTCATACTTAACCAAACTCCCTACAGCTTACAGATTATTCAGAATTATCATCAGAATTATCAGAAGGTTTTCATCAGAAGGTTGGTTAGCAGGTTGTAGATTAGAGGTTGTGGAATTTGTATGGATGTGTGGAATAGTGGAAGAATAAAATATTCATTTTTGATGTAAAAATAGAAATTTATTAAAAGGGAAGAATAACAAGAATTGGTAGAAATTAATGTTCAATGAAAAAGTTGAGGGTATCAAGCGTTCATAATAGTAGTAATTTGTTGGAAAGAGTTTATGTGCACATATGTAAGCATGTATGAGCGTTTGTTTGGTAGGGGTGTCTTTGAATGGAGAAGAAGAAGTAAAAAGAATCAGCACAAGAGAAAGAAGGAGAAAGAGAACGATGTGCGACGCGATCTTATGTCAAGGTTATGGTTAAAGTTTCTCCCGTTACATTTTAGTTGTGTCTCTCGCTGCTCCCATCTAACTGACTCACTGACGCTGATCGAAGTCATTTATAGTCATCTACATTTTTCGCACTGAATCGCTAAGTCCTTTTTAGTCTTGCAAATCGCTTCCATTGGTCAGAAAATCAATTTAACATCTACTCGCGAAATCCGGTTTCGACTTTTTCTTTAGGTACGAGGTCAATCCTTTTTCTATTCGGCAAAACCAGGATTTCACACGCCATTTTGAATTTTTGTAAAAGTGAAGAAGAAAGTTGATTTTAATTCTTAATTTCCTCTCCCACAATCCTTTCTAACACGTTCGAAATTCTATTTTTTAATCTATTTTTTGTTTTCTTGCATCAGCGTGGGACTAAAGTTTACGATGGGAATGTTAGCACCTTTGTTTCTGATGAAAAACACATTAATTTGGAAATTTTTGCAAGAATCAAATAATTGTCTGATTTTAATGAAATTTTCAGGACTTATTCACAAATGAATGAAACTATTTTTGAAATTATTATTTTTATGTCTGCTTTATTAAAGTATGATGCAAATTCAAAAAATATTAAATACATTTTTCTTATTTCATTTATAACCATTTCACCGCAAAAAAGTCAATAAAAGCTACTTGGATGCAAGGAGTTTTTCTTTTATGCGCCGTGTCCGTTCAGGACGTAGGCGATCATGGCCTTCCTCATCTTTCTGCCCCTTAATATATTTTGTTTTGCTATTTCTCCCAAACTCTGTTCTACCATCCATTTGGTTAAGCCCATCAAGTATGTCATGCACAATTTTTCTGTCTCTCTTTCCCCCTATCCGCCCTGTGAGTATCAGATTAGCCAAGCTAACTTTCCTCATTACGTGTCCCAGAAATTTCAACTGTCTCTTCCTGATGTTAAGTATAAGTTTCCTTTTTGTTTCCATACTCTCTAAAGCCTGGTCACTTGTTCGGTCCATGGTATTTCTGTTGCTTCGAGTTTCATTCATCTTTGAAGAGACTTCCAACATTCGATGCACTATAAGATGACTGGGTATGATAGAAACAGAAAGGACAATAAAAATACAAATGTTTACAGATCATAGTTGACAGGAAAACAGGTAACCGAAAGAAAGTCCCACAAGCGGGGATTGCGAAAGAAGGAACTATAAGCATAGAACTTACACTTACAACTAGCAATTTTAGCAGTGAATTGATGATACTTAGCTACCAATCTCCTCAATCAGTCAAGTGCCATAGTGATACACTTTTGATCCATGACTGACTAGGCAGAAAATTTTCTCGCATTTTCTTCTGCGGTAGACTGGTTACCAGCCAAGGCTATACAACCCGTTCTATCTTGGAACAAACTGATTAAAAACTGGACATAATTGGAGGCAGAAAAATGGATTAACACCTTTCACAAGGGTATTTTGCGCGTAAGTGAATGCAACGAATTCAACAAGAATTCAAACTCGGTTCTCCTATTTCTCATTCCGAACTTATATCCACTGCACCCCAATGCACATCGAATCAGTCAGTTAAGTGCCATACGTGACACACACTTGGGTGATCATGTCTCGTAAAAGACATGATTTACTGGGTAAAAAATTTTCCCGCAGTTATTTGCAATTACTTTCTGTGGTAGGCTGGTTGCCAACCAAAGCCATAGGACCTAATCTGTCTTGTTATTTGATCCTTTAGCTAGAAGGAAGAGACGGATTAATACGTTTTCCAAGGGTATTTGTGCGTAAGTGAATGCAACGAATTTAACTGGAATTCGAACTCTAGTCAGTCAGTCAGTTAAGTGCCATACGTGATACACGCTTGGGCGATCATGTCTCGAAAGAGACATGACTGACTGGGCAGAAGATTATCCCGCAGTAGGTTGCCATTGCTTTCTGCGGTAGACTGGTTGCCGACCAAGGTTATAGAACCCAATCTGTCCTGCTATTTAACCCATAACTGGAAGGAAGAGACGGATTAATACCTTTCCCAAGGGTATTTGCGCGTAAGTGAATACAATGGATTCAACTGGAATTCGAACTCGTCTCCCCGGTTTCTCTTTCCGAGCCGATATCCACTGTACCACAAACTCTAGTTTTTGTGCTTAAATTCTGAGAGTCGAGTTATCTGTATGGTTATTTAAACGTTGGATTCCTTCTCGTGATATGCGAAAACACGCACGCATATACAAAATACGGCATCGTAACAGAAACATGTTTATAGGAGTTATGGGAAATGCTTAATTTCCCCAACACTATATTTTTTAGGCACACAAAAGAATGACGAAACTTGCTTTTAGAATAACAACAAAGAATGGTTTATTACATAGTAAACGTACAAGATTGGTAGTATGTAAGTGTCCATGGTGAAGCTAGAAGCAGCGTCTTCCACGAAAGCATTCCATGGGAATCAGTGGCAGCGATGTGAGAGAGGCGTCCGTTACTGCCGCGGGCTCATGGCTCTCTCTCTGTCTTTCCTCCGTTCTACAAACAGGACTAGGAAAAATAGTTCTAGAGAGGAATCAATGCGCTCCGCCCGTTGATTGGTCAGTGAGTGACCGAATCTCCCGTCGGGGGCATTGATTCGCTAAAGGAAATAGATCTGTGGCTGCTACATCACCCCCTGCTTAGGCGGAAAGCCGACAGAGAAAAAGATAGCGGCCATAAAACAAAGAAGGGTACAATTTATATATAAACAGTTTTACAGAGCTTTTTGGGCCAATGTACTCGTCGACCACTGCGTGTGGTGGTGACATAGTTGTCTGTTGGCATCGTATTTTTTTCAACGGGTGTAAAGATATGTTCATGTATGTAAGTAGGGGGAATATGTGGCTCTTGTGTGTTTGTGTTAAGAAAGGCTCTTTTCACCCTGTCAATAGATACAGTTTCTTTTTTGCCACTAATGTCAAGGGTGAGAAGTTTGTCAGTGCGTGAAAGCACGCGGTAAGGGCCAGTGTAAGGTGGAGTGAGAGGGCTTTGACAGCGTCCCTTCTTAGAAAAACGTGAGTCCATGAAGAAATATCCTTTGGGACTGATGATTTGATGGTCTGTTCCCTAGGGTGCATTGGTGGGAGATTACCAAAATAAGATTGCAGTCTGTTTATATACAAAGCAGGATCTGTTCCTGTTAAATCTATAGGGTTCAACATCTGACCTGGTAATGATAGAGGTACTCCATAGACAAGTTCTTCTGGAGAGTATCCTAGGTCCTCTTTGATAGCTGCACGACAGCCAAGAAGGACGACAGGTACATATTCGCTCCATCGCTGTTGGTCAGGATAGGCACGTAATGCGGCCCTTAATTGGCGATGAAAGCGTTCTATCATCCCGTTAGAAGCAGGGTGATAGCTCGTAGTTCGAATTCGATTGATCCCTAAAATTCTGGAAAGTTCCTGGAATAGGTGAGATTCAAATTGTCTGCCACGGTCAGTGGTAATTGTTGTAGGAACTCCGTAACGCGTTATCCAGCCTGATATAAGGGCTTGCGCTACGGATTCAGCTGAAATGTCCTTTAGGGGAATAGCTTCGGGCCACCGTGTAAAGCGATCTATACAGGTCAGGAGGTAAGTAAATCCCTGACTGACCGGCCATGGTCCAACCAGATCAATATGGACATGGCTGAACCGAGCGTCTGGGGTGCTGAATGTTCCGAGGGGTGCACGGATATGTTTGTGCACCTTTGATTTTTGGCAGGATACGCAAGAACGTGTCCAGGCAGTGATATCACGCCTCATGTTTGGCCAGAAAAATATAGCTGCAATCAGCTTCACTGTGGCTTTGGGTCCGGGGTGTGCCAATTGGTGTAGTGTGTCAAAAACAATCCTACGATGTGTCATCGGAACAAAAGGTCGAGGTGCGTCAGTTGAGGTGTCACAGATGATCTGCGTATCTGCAATAGGCACTGGTAAGTATGCGAACTTGCAAGTTGCAAATTCAGGTGACGATAGATCAAAGGTGTCCAGGTGTGGTTGGTCAAAGGCCATCCGTCGTAAGTCGATATCTGAAGGTGAGAACAGTGAATTAATGGGAAGGCGAGACAAGGCGTCTGCCGCAGCATTCTGTTCACCAGAGATATGTCGGATATCGTTTGTAAATTGCGAAACAAAATCCAAGTGGCGGGTTTCGCGAGGAGAATATCTGTCCGGCTTTGAGCGCAGAGCGAAAGTAAGCGGACGGTGATCGGTGTAGATCACAAATTGTCGGCCCTCTAGTGAATGCTGAAAGTGTTTCACTGCGAGGTACATTGCCAGGAGTTCACGGCCAAACGTGCTGTAACGTTGTTCTGCCGGTTTCAGCTGTCTCGAAAAATAAGCGGGAGGTTGTAGCTGTTGTTGGTGTCGCTGTTGCAAAACTGCACCTACAGCTGTGCCCGATGCATCAACGACCAATGAAAACTGGGAGTCGGGTACAGGATGTGCAAGTAGCGATGTTGTCGCTAATTTCTTCTTCACTTCGTTAAAGGCTTTTAGCTGTATGTCATTCAACGAAATCTGCTCATTTTTCTTTTTCCTGTTACGTAACATGTCAGACAGAGGAGACAGGAGATCCGCACAGTGTGGGATGAAACGTCTGTAATAGTTAAGCAGACCGAGAAAGTGTCTCAGTTGGCGAAGTGAAGTGGGTGGTTGAAGGTCTTGTAGAGCCTTCACTTTTTCAGGTAAGGGAGATATCCCTTCGGGGCTTATAATGTGTCCCAAGAAAGTTAGCGACGAAGCACCGAAAACACATTTACCAGGGTTAATCCTCACCTGGTACTTTTGAAACCGTTCGAACAGTAGGCGGAGGTGAGTAACATGTTCCTCAGGTGAGGCACTTGCTACGAGGATGTCATCTATATAATTATAGACGAAGTCCAAATCACGCACTACTTCGTCCATGAAGCGTTGGAAGGTACTAGCCGCGTTTCGCAAACCAAAAGGCATAGTTAAAAATTCAAACGATCCAAATGGAGTAGTTACTGCAGTTTTGGGTATGTCGTCTGGGTTCACTGGTATCTGATGGTAAGCCTTAACGAGGTCTAGTTTGGAGGTCTTTCAACCATGCAGGGATGAAGCGAAGTCTTGTATATGTGGGGATTGGGTAACGATCAGATACCGTAATGGCATTTAGTCGTCGATAGTCCCCAGTCGGACGCCAATCTCCAGAACGCTTTGGAACCATATGCAAAGGGGAAGCCCATGGACTGGACGAGGGGCGTATAATTCCCAGCTGCAGCATATGGTTAAATTCTGCCTTCGCCGCCTTTAGTTTATCAGCAGGGAGGCGGCGAGGGCGTGAGAACACCGGAGCGCCTGTGGTCTCGATGTGGTGTTTTGTAGAGTGAGTTGATTTGCTCACAACGAAATTTAAGTTAGTTAACTCTGGGTAAGAGCGTAGTAATGTTTGGTATGGGTCGTCAGTGGCGGCAATGAAAAATACCGGGCTGATAGGTGAGATATTTGCCTTAAAACCCATGACGGAAAGTTCCGTATTGCCGTCAATAAGTTGTCGCTTGCGCATATCCACTAAAAGGTTGAAGTGGTGCAGAAAGTCCGAGCCTAGAATGGGGTATGGTAAATCAGCTACAGTAAAAATCCATGTAAAGTCTCTCCGTAATTCCAAGTCCAGAGAACGAGAAATTTGACCGTACGTGGGAATAGGGGAGTGATTTACCGCTTGCAGTGTGATGGGCGACAGTGGCGGCTTCTCAGTGAGGAGTTTCAGTGGCCAGATACTGCAAGCTGCTCCTGTGTCAACCAAACAACGTGCTTGGGACCTGGAGTCAGTGATAAAATAGGCACGGTTGTTACGTAGATCTTGTGGAGAGTGTGCCGTGCTCAGCTCTCCAGATTTAAGTTTCCCTGGTTTGAAAAGGAGCAGGGCATTTTGCACCTCCGAGCCTTAGCGCCAAAACAACTGTGATAGTAGCATAGTCCTGGCTTGCTTGAATGGCGGCGGTGGTGTGGGGATGGCGAACGACTTTTATGTCCACGTCTAGGCGGTTGTGAATTGATTACAGTTAATTTACCTACTTCATTGGTAAGCTGCACTAAAGCTTTGAGTATCGACACTTGTGTGGTACCTTCGCTTGTGTTCCCAGCAGCAGAGAGGGTAGAGACTTCAGCCTTTGGCTGAGGAATGGACGCGGTAATAGGCCCCTTGGTGAATTCCATCACTTTATCTGCAGAGGACGCTATTACGTCTACAGAGCTTTTCTCTACCATGGGTGCCAGAATTGCCTTTACTTGAGGGGGCAATCTTGAGAAGAAAAGTTGCTTTATAATGGCACTATCAGCAGGGACATCTTCTGCCAGCTCTCTCATTCTGCGGAGCAATTCGCTTGGCATGCGGTCTCCCAACAGCTCGTCATTGACTAAAGTTTGGAACCGCTTTTCCGCTGATAGCGACGTCCGGAGCAGAACTTCCCGCTTAATACTGTCATAAGTAGCATTAAGGGGGGTGTTAGTTATCAAATCTTTGACAACTGGTGTCAATAACGCGGGAAATGCACTAAATAAAATAGGCAATTGCCGCTCCTCCACGACGTTGTTCGCTATAAAATATGACTCGAGTTGGGCAAACCAAACTCGAACGTCGCCAGCGAAAGCAGGTAAAGTAGTCGCCATTTTCTTTTTAATATATAGCGTGACGACAGACCACCAAAAAAAATATCAAAGAAACACGTCTCAATGAGAAAGAAACGAGAGGGAAAACATTTCAAAAGACACAAGAAAATAGTGATATTCGTGTTAAACGAGAGAAAGGTGCTGCTTTAAGGTTCCTTAGTAAGGGAGATAACTGTCAGTTTCAAGGCCTGTCTAAAAACACAAGTTGGAATTAAAGATGGCGTCGCCCAATCACCATTTAGGCGGGAAAGTTAAATGTTAAGGAAGGAGGCGCTCTATTAGCTTTAACTTTCGAAAAAAATAAAATGTAAAAGTGTATTACTCACTTGTTTTTTTTTTTTGTTATTGCAATAAAAATATATTTTTTTGTACCACGTGGTCAGTTGAAAAGAGCAGAGTAGTAAGTTTGTTTTTTTTTATTTATTTTTTAAACTTTCTTTGAACAAAATGTAATGTTCGTTATGCTTGCTTGAGTTGGTGTTTTTCTTGTGTACGGGCTGAAAAGAAGATACTTCCTCGTCGGAAAGTTTTTGGGTTTTTTTTGTGAAGGCACGTGTTCAAAAAAATGTTATTTGAGTAAAGGGAGAATCTTTTATCTTCCTATTTGACCACTTGGGAATGGGCGTCGGTATGTCTAGCAAAACGAAAGATGATATCTCTGTTTAGAAAGATTGTTTTACTGAGGGCAAAAATTTTTGCCAATGTCTTCTCAGCCGACGAATGAATTTAACGCACACGTGTGTCACAAACAAAATTCGTGGGAGGTTGTATTTTTTTTTTTTTAGGTTCTTTGAGTCAGGAAGCTTTTTCTCTCTCTCCTTTTAACTTTGCTTGTACTGTTGTCCGAAAGTGGAGGCCGAGTTTCGTGTTGTTATTTTTTTTTAAATTTGTTTCGCCATCCTAAGGTGCCATTCGGGGTCACCATTTTGTAGGAGTTATGGGAAATGCTTAATTTCCCCAACACTATATTTTTTAGGCACACAAATGAATGACGAAACTTGCTTTTAGAATAACAACAAAGAATGGTTTATTACATAGTAAACGTACAAGATTGGTAGTATGTAAGTGTCCATGGTGAAGCTAGCAGCAGATAGTATGTAAGTGTCCATGGTGAAGCTAGCAGCAGATAGTATGTAAGTGTCCATGGTGAAGCTAGCTTCCACGAAAGCATTCCATGGGGAATCAGTGGCAGCGATGTGAGAGAGGCGTCCGTTACTGCCGCGGGCTCATGGCTCTCTCTGTCTTTCCTCCGTTCTACAAACAGGACTAGGAAAAATAGTTCTAGAGAGGAATCAATGCGCTCCGCCCGTTGATTGGTCAGTGAGTGACCGAATCTCCCGTCGGGGGCATTGATTCGCTAAAGGAAATAGATCTGTGGCTGCTACATGTTTGAAAGTGTGAAACTGAAATATATAGATTTATATCTGGCAGACGTATAAAAATATACATTGCATTTTCTATTACTTTAAAATCCCCTGCCTCAATTGTTTGGCAATGAAATACCTTTTTAATTTTATAGACAAAACTAAAGCAGATGTTGTTTTTTTTAAATGCGTTATCACCAGATCTGTTCCGATGTTTCTAAGCAAACCTAACGAGACTTCTTGTGCATCAGGTCTAATTCAGTGTTTTACCATATTTGTCACATTTAGTTTAATTTTTTTAAAGGTTTTCTAACCAACATAAAATATCTTTGTGAACGTGTCAAACGTAGGTTATCCGCCTTTGGTTTTGAGGAGGGTAGTAAGGTGATTTTTTCCTTTCTTTTGTTATCTCTTTTTGATTTCTGTTCGAGTTTTGCTCGGTTGTCATCAAAACTTATTTTGAAATACCACTTTCTTTCTTTCTTTCTTTCTTTTTTTTCTTTTGTAACAGTCGTTATTCTCTTTTTTTATTTTTGCGATCTTGTCTAACTTCTTTTTAATCCTTTTTCTAAACATTTCCTTTTTTTCTTTGCTCTTTCTTTGTCTCATTTATTCTGTTTTCTTATCTGACTCTCTCATTTGTTTCTTCTTACTTTCCTTTCTTTTGTTTGTTTTTTTCTTTTCTTTCTTTATTTCTTTTCCCCCATTTTACTCATTAGTTCTTTCTTTGTTCCTTTATTTTGTTTCTTATGTTCTTTCTTTTTTCTTTTCACTCTCTTTCTTTCATTTGTTCTTCCTTTCATTTGTTCTTCTTTCCTTTCTTTCTTTCTTTTATCTGTTTCTTTTATTTCTCTCTTTCTTTTCTCTCTTATTTGTTATTTCTTTCTTTTATTTTTGTTTGTTTCTTATGTTTTTCTTTTCTTTCTTTCTTTAATTTATTCCCTTCTTTCTTTTTTGTCTCTCTTTCTCTCATTTATTCCTTTCTATCTTTCTTTCTTTCTTTCCTGTTGTTTATCGTTTTCTTTTTCTTTTCTTTGTTTCTTTGTGTCTTTCTTTTCTCACTCATTCTTTCATTTGTTCATTTTTTTCTTTCGTTTTGTTTTTATTTATTTGTTTCTTTTTTCTTTTCTTTTTTTCTTTCTTTCTTTCTTTCGTTTCTCTCTTTTTTCTGTTGTTTGTTCCTTTCCTTTGCCTTATTCCGCTCCATCCTTCTCCATTTTTCTTCTTTTACTGAATCCCTCTGTCTCTGGAAACAATATAAGAACGTAAATAAATAAAACCTTTAAGATCCTTGCACCAGAATGACCCTTAACCTAAACCTTCCCTTCAAAAATATCTTAACCGAACTGACAAGACCTCCTTAGGGGCTTGATATCCCGCCACTCCACAAGGACATAACCGTTTCCTTTTGCGTATAGTAAAGGCAAGCATAACATCTTCGTCGTAATATCTGTAATTCGCTCGGCCTGTTATCTTACATACTTTTTGTTTGCTTTTAACAACTGGATTCATTTTAAACAAATTTACAAACAGAAGACTTCAATAAAAAACAGAAGACACCATAATGGAGTAGGTCATATTCACTTGCCAAAACTAATGAGTTTTTGATCTGTTAAATGCAGCAAAAAAAAAAAAAAATAACAAAGCAAAAACTCTTGCTAAATTCAAGAAAAAAAAATACTTACTTTCAGTTCAACTATTTTTGAGATGGAATTAGTGATTAGTCAACAACACGTTCTGTTGTTATACTTACCAGTGTTGCCAAGTGGTTAGTCCAAGGGAATGTAGCTTGAGAAATACTGAGATCTTTCGAGCTATGAAGAAGACGTGATTACTGCTTGTTTTGTTTTGTTTTTACCCATTACGTTTTTTTCTTGTTCTTTCGAAAAAAAAGCTAGAACCACAAAACATACGGTTAATAGATGCATACATACACACACTCTCACAAATACTAGATGGACACACGCTTACAATTTGCCTTATCCCTTCAGAAATTGGGCAATTATAGCTCTCTACAGCTTCCTATTGTTTATTGGTCTCAGTCGTTGTGGTGCAGTGGATATCGACTCGGAACGACAACCCGGGGAGCCGAGTTCGAATTTTAGTTGAATTTCTTCCATTCACTTACGCACAAATACCCTTGGGAAAGGTATTAATCCGTCTCTTCCCTCCAGTTTTGGATTAAATAATAGGACAGATTGGGTTCTATAGCCTTGGTTAGCAACCAGTCTACCGTAGAAAGCAATGGCAATCTACTGCGAGATAACTTTCTGCTCAGTCAGTTATGTCTCTTTCGAGACATGACCGCCCAAAGCGTGTATCACGTATGGTACCTAACTGACTGAATACTTTATACCTTACTACCCCGTTTGTCACTGGGGTACTTGTTTCTCTGTCCTTCTACTCAAACTCATCAAGTTACTTGCTGAGTTTCTTTGTTTCTTTTCTCTTTAAAGTATCTTGTGAGGGTCAAATTCTCAAAGCCCTTTTTCTTCATTAATCCATCCCAGAAGTTTTCAACTGTCACTTCTCGATAGTAATTGGCCATACTTAAAATTGGCAACAAAGATTACTGATAAAGTTTGCAATAAACAATAGCAAGAGAAAGAAAAGAACAAGGCAAAAATAATACTGAGCAAAAAATATATGTAAGGCAAAACAACAGTAATAAGGCAAGAAGTTCATAAACTAAGAATTGTGTCAAAACGCAAAATGGAATACATACAAGCGATCGCAGCGTTCTGATTTGAAGACAAGAAAGAACAGACCAAGTAGTGGCCTATCTTATTGCTTAGGAAGAAATTCCAACATGCATCCATATGTTCCGTCTATAAATTTCAAGACGGGAATATGTTTGCAGTCACTCCCTATCGGAATGAAACCAACACATTCCGATTACTATCAGTAATTTGTTCGTTGTTCATATACTTAAAACTCTGAATTGGTTGTGTAGTACCTTATGCAAATAAATAGGCAAGTATAGGTAGAGAATAACTGGAGAAGTAAGAAACAGATAACCCTGTCGACACAAAGGACACGGAGAGCTGTGCTATGACTACTAGTACGCACAAAGGAATGCGAAACATAACAATGGCGTCGCTGATAGGATCCTTAAATTCGTTGAATGAGCTAGAACACATAGAAACATGGAGATGCTAATAACTCGAACAGGGGTGGGGCTCAAGACATCTGTATACTGCCTTAATGCAATAAAGGGTTCGGTTCGAAATTCCTAACATCTGAAAAAGGCCAGAGCGTACAACGGCCGAAACGTCGTACCAAATGGCAACAAAGATGAGGACAATAGTCCGAATAATATAAATAGTCTAAATACTACCTCATCTCAGAAATATAGACAAATATTGAAAGAGAAATATAATTTTTACTGTAAGAAGATATCATATGTAGGATATCAGATATAAAAAAGGTATATCACACGATGATAGACTAACAAAGAAAATAACAGAAATAGTTTCTCCAACAAACAAAAAATAATTTTTTGAAGGTGATAAATTTTAATAATAAATACATACAAGATACAGTGATATAATAGAGTCATTTGCAAAATTATGCAAAAAAACAACAAAAAAACAAAAACAAACAAAAAACAAAAAAAAAAAACAAACCAAACAAACAAAAACAAAAACAAAAAAACAAACAAAATCAATGAATTTGACTGGACACAAAAGCAACTATCGCTTTTGAAACACTAAAGAATATTCTAAGGAGCTAATCAATCATAGAAGTTTTTGATCAACGAAAAGAAATATCGTGAGCCACTGTTGCAAGGGAAAGGGCGATTGTTGCTGTTTTATCACAAGAGGAACACCCAATCATGTGCATATCAAGAGGGTTAACATCCGCAGAAACTAACTACTCGAATATTGAAAAAGAAGCGCTAGCAATTATATGGAGCATGGAAAGGGTACGAAACTTTTTCATAGGAAAAAAAAAAGTCATATTAAGATCGGACCACAAACCATTACAATTCATATTTAACCAGAGAAAAGAATTACCAAAAGTCACATCGTCAAGAATTTTAAGATTGGCTATAAAAATCATGGCATTCGATTTTGATAAAGTATACGTAAAAGAAAGCACTATTCTTCACGTAGACGCTTTACCAAGATTATCGTTCAAGAATTAAACAGAAGGAAAACAAGAAAATGCTGAAGATAAATTAATACACTGGGTGGAAACGGACGTCCTTTCTCTAAATAGATTCAAAATAGAAACAAAGTAGGGCCCAATATTAAGCAGAATAGCAGAGAGAATAAAAAAATAATATATGGAGCAATTGTTCGATGGCAGAGCGACCCTTTAAAAGCACAAATTAACCATAGAAAATAGCATAATATGCAATGTAGATGTAATAGTAGCTCCACAAATGCCGAGAAAGGACATATTAAAAGGAGTACATGATGACGTATATTGTGGCATAACAGCAACACAAAGAAGACTAAAATTGTAAGCTTGGTGGTCAGGATATTTAAAAGACGTAATGGAATACGTTAAGTGATGTCCAAAATGTGCGGAAAAAAATCAACTTCAAGCAAGCAAAAATTCACTCATGGCCCAGTGAAGTACAGCCATGGGTTAGTGTGCACATGGATCACGCACATATCAAAGATAGGAAATTATTCTTAGTATTAATGGACTCATATTCAGGACGGCCAGAAGTTATCAGAGTAAAAGACAGAAAAGCCACCACAATAAAGCAAATACTAAAACCCATATTCTCAAGGAATGGAATATCCCAGACAATAGTCACTGACAATGTACTTGAATGTTTCTAGGAGAACTTATGTGAGTGCTTAAAAAATAGAATGCATCTTATACAAGACACCGCCATATCAACCGCAATCTAATGGCATTGCAGAAAGAATGGTACCAGCGGAGAAAATCGGATAGAAAGCATTATCACCACTTAATAAAAAAATAGACGCACAGTTACTGAAAACGCTTATCAGTTACAGATCCATTCCACATGCGGGAAGGAAACTGAGCCCTTCGGCATTATTGGGAAGACAAATTAGAGCCCCCATAACTATGTCTTATGCTACGAAAGAAACTGTATAGCATACAAAGAATAGATAGGCGAATCCAGAAGAAACAACTTTCCTGATACAAAAAGGACAGAACACGACTGCATTTGAGAAAAAGAGACAATATATACTGGCACATGCAGATCAATTCAGAAGCAGAAACCAGCTGGATGATGTGGAAATGGAAGGTCAGGAACAAGAAGCGGTAGAAAGTTACAAAAGTGGAACAGAACAAGAAATGGAAGAAAGTGGGAATGAAAAGACAGACGAATACGAAAAAGAAAATGAACAGAGACCAAGATCACCATTAAAGAGAAAACCAGAAAGACGAAGGACAGTACAATACAAAAATAATTAGGAATATTAAAAGAAAAAAAAACAAGGGTGTACGACCTCTTCGTTTCAGGAAGGTGTAGTATAATATGTAAATTAATAAAGTATAAATAGAAAATAACTGTGGAAGTAAGAAACACAAAACCCTTTCATAACAAAGGACACGGAGAGCTGCGATACGACTAATACTACGCACAAAAATGCGAAACATAACACCAACTTTGAAACATTATACTATATTAGCAGAGTGCAGGGATATTTTGATGTCTATAAGCTACTGGTCAAAGGACACTCGTCTGTTGAACCACATCTCGGTTGTCTCAAGGTTTTTTTTATCATTTGTGACAATTTGTACAGCATTAACTGCCATCTAGGAGGCAGTCTAGAACCGTTTGTTTTTATTTTGTTTCTGTTGTGGAGTAGTTTTCGCACTGAAGGTTATAATCGTGCTCTATCGGTTGCTAATTGACTTAACGTACTCAAAATGTTAGGAACTTGGTAGTCTTCCACTGAAAGCTGACTCCTTAGTATTCGGCTAACTGCCGACTAATATCAGCTGCCTAGTAGTTCTACTAAACTCAAATAGAAGTCTAAAAAACTCCTATGAACTTCTCAAGAGCTTCCTGTTAACTTTTATCAATATAGGAGGGAGAGTCCATTATCTGAGGAATAGGTGTGTTTCCCCATAACAGTTTCAACAATAAATAATTTTTAGAGATCAATTGTTACTTGGCTGGAAGTTAAGAAATTCTGGTCGCAGAGTCACAGAATTGTCATTACCGAGTCGCCTGTTAGCGCCAGTAGAAATGCAGTGTCAGAAAGCAGCGTGATGTAGAGATGGACGGAGTGTCGGTAGGCAAGGGTTAGCAGTTACAGTGACAGGAGAGAGACGGCTAAAGCAAGAGAGATATAATCTAAGTTCTCGCTGGCTGAAAAGAATATCTGGTCCGTTAGTCTGTCGTTACAGAAGAGATGTAGCTGCGAAAATGTCAAAGGTATCACCTACTTACCACTCACCACAATTGAATCAGAGAATAAATAACCAAATATATTGGTGACAGGATTAGCTTCTTCATTTCTTGCCATGGTGATAATTCAACTTTCATTACCTTTTGAACTACACAAGGAATTTCCCAGTTTTTCTAGATACCAACGCAAACGAATATCGAAATATACCGTGAAGTGTAGTCTAGTCTAGTCGATGAAAGACTGTGTGTTTACATAATTGTTTAAATTACGCGATGTGGGCAGATCCGGAATATAACGCTTTTATTTTATGCTATTGAAATTAAGCGGCCCTGCTCAGACGAAACCACTTTCTAACTCGCCTGCACCCTCCTTGAATATCTTTTACCCGTGATATATTTTAACGACATTGGCATAACTTGAAGTAGACATATTACGAATTCTTACAATAAACTAGAACAGCTACCTTTTGTTTGTCAATAAAAGCATTCTTTAAAAAGATACTAGTATTTTACTATTTTACTATTATTTATAAATGTAACTTTGTCTGTGTGTGTGTGTGTGTGTGCTCGTTACTTATAGACTCCGAAACGGCTGAACCGATTTTCTTGAAAATTTACACAGTTGTACAATAAGCATCTGCGAGTGTTCTTAGCTAGGTTTTGTGTCGAGGTACCCCCGATAAATATCGAAAATCGATAATCGAAAAAATCGGGTATAGAAGGAGTGGTCCGATTTTAATCAAATTTGATACACTCATAAAAGTTTCGACCATTGTGACCTCCGGACTTCATCAGATGTATGTCGATCCGGGTAACCTACAGGGAATGTTGAACTGAACTTTGTATTTAATCTATTCCCTTAATCTATTTGATCTTATCTTGTTGGCTGCTGGGTTAGGTAATTTAATAATTATTTAGAAATGTAACTGTAATACCTACCAACAAGAAAATTAACCGCAACAATTTGTCAGTTGTTTTTAATGAAATTTGTGTAAAAAGGAATTGCTGCCTATATATATTTTAAATTGAATTTGTTAAAATAAAAAGTTTTCTTGAAACTTTTATTTTAATTTTAATTGAAAGCTAAATGGTTACATTTACTATTTCCAGTAAGTAAAATACTCTGGTGTATTTCAAACAGAAATCATATTGATTGGAATCTAAAATTTTGAAACTTTCTTTTTTCAGTTTTTTAATTTTTCGGCCGTTTTTGAGCGATTGACAGATTTGTAAACAAAAGTTAATTTTGGGTTTTAAAATTCTTGCAAAAATAAAATATACATCTATGACACATTATTTTTGGAAAATTAGCAAATTTAATGTTAAATTAATTTGATTTACACAAGTATTACTTATTTATAGCAAGAAATTTAAAATAAAACTATTTAAAGATAGTTTTATTTTAAATTAATTTAATTTTGACCTTTCTAACCTACCCACTGTAATTGAAATGTGTTGACAGATTGAGATAAGATAAGCGTAAGGCGATCACAAGTGCCGTAATTGTATAATTTTTTCTGTGTAAGGGGAGTAACTCTGGAGTAAATGACCTTTTAATTTACACATAGAAATTACCATAGAAAAAAACTTCAAATACACATACACAAAAAATAAAAATTGAAAATTATTTTAAAAAACAATGGCTAAATGATTTTTATTAATTTTTAAATTTTCGATTAGTAGATATAGTCTTCAATATGTAACCTGCCAACCTAACGTCTACAAAAATTGGAAATATTTTAAAAATATTTTGAATTTTTATAAATTTTTATAATTACAAAAACAAAAATGAAAACAATTCTTTAAAAATAACATTATTAACCGATTTTTTTTTCTTCAGACTATAATGTCTGACATTTATTTTATTTTTTAAAGCAATTAAAAGCTTATCTAATTAAATAATGTAATAATTTTATTGCATTTTTTTATTTTACCATTCGGAGCAAATTTTCGGTAAAAAGAACTAAATGGTTTTTAAAAATAATACATGATTACATTTCCAAATGAGCTATGCGTTTAACTAATAAAACCAGTTCTGCCTACGGAATTTAATTTTTTGAAATTTCATGAATTTACGTGGAGTGGGAGTAACATATGAAAAAAATATTTTTTCCAAGAATTTTTTTAAAAATAATAATTTGAAAATTAATTTCATTCATTTTATTATAACCTGACAATTGATTTTTGTAAGGATTTCCAAATTAATGTTTGTCGCCCCCCCCCCAAAAAAAAAAACAAAACAAAAAAAAAAACTGACATTACGTTTTCCATTGTAAACTCTCGTAACGATTTGGTTACCCGCTAACTAAAATCAAAACAAAATTTTTTACCAAAATTTTGGACGTGTTAGAAGGGATTCAAAATTTTGAAAATATTATCAAAAATACTTTTATCTCTCCTCTTAATAATAATCTAAAAACTTTGATGGAAAAAGTTCGTTTTTATTAAGTTTGTGACCTTTTTTATTCACACTATGCTGTTCTTTTTTCAGCTTTTTAGTGAAGGTACCTACTTAATGATAATATAAACATTTTGATGGAAAACGTTTGTTTTTATTAAGTTTGTGGCTTTTTTATTCATAGTATGCTGTTTTTTCAGCGATTTAGTAGCGATACCTACGTTAAATCAACCGACCTAAATCAGTAAAATCAGGCTGTTTAGGCAAAAGGTTAAATGATTGAACGAATACTATGATACCCCGGTATTTCAAGGGTAGAAAGCTTGCCTTGAAAATTAAGATTTCAAATCCTGGTTTGACACCGACTATACATCTGCCAATGAGAAAATATATTAATTTTTGTTTTATACTTTTTAGAGACTATTTTTTTTTGTTTTCCATTTTATTATTCATATAAGAAGAAGAAACAGCATAAAAAAATAAAATAAAGATGAATAAATAAAGACGGGAAAATGTGGGTAGACGATTGTCTTTTCCTTTAAGCATCGTGTATTATGAGGTAAAGGTAAGGAGTTGCGTGTATTACTGCTTAGGAGAGGGAAAATGACTAACGAGATAAAAGAAAACATAAACATGGGAGGTAACTCCCCACTCTAACATCAAGCCGAGACCTAAATATGGTATTTTTAATGGAGTTTATTTGTCCATCATATGTCGTGTCATCATTCAACCATAAGATTTGAGTATCCCAATCTTTCCATTTTCGGTAACCCTTTTTGCTCAATTTGACAACAGACGGAGAGATAAAAAGACTGACATAGATATATACAGAATAGATAGATACGAACAGAGTGAGAAAATATTAGAAGAATGAACTAGATCAATAAATATGAACAGAATGCAATATATATATATATATATATATATATATATATATATATATATATAGCTATTGGCGTATGATACATCATGCGCTAAAAGTCAGCCTCCTTCTACCGAGTGGCCATAGCTCATAGGTAGAATCGCCGACTGACGCCAATTCAGTCGGATTTCAATCCTGGGTAAAAAGCAATTGGATGTCTAACCGTACTGATGAGCTGTGATACAGCAAAACAGATCTGTCTGCGGATAAATATATATATATATATATATATATATATATATATATATATATATATAGGCCAGAGTAAATAAATTGCAAATATTATGTTTGCTTATTTTTAATAAAATCCGTTCATACTCACGGATAATCTTTCGCGTATTGCAATCAAAAGATGTCAGAAATGAGCTGTAACGTTGACAGATGTTATTTTCGTTAACTTCTCAAGGCACACAAATACTTTCAACCGCTTTCCGAGATCATCTTCAGGGGTGTGAGTTATCGCAACAAATGTAACCGGAAAACTGTTACTAAAAATTACTGTACATTTTTTCTGCTTCATATATAACGGTTGACAAATTGCTAGCGTTCATTAGAACGTGAAAATTATCCAACATGGAATTTTTTTTATATGTTGTAATGTCATGGTCATGCATGTTACATTTGTTACCATAACTCACACCCCTCAAGATGATCTCGGAAAGAGGTTGAAAGTACTTGGGTACCTTGAGAAATGAATGAAAATAACATCTGTCGAGATTACAGCTCATTTCTGATATCTGTTGATTGTAATACTCAAAAGATTATCCGTAAGTTTGAACGGATTTTATTAAAAATAAGCAAACGTAATGTTTACAATTTATGTAATCTGCCATGTTTAAAAGAAAATTTGCTGCCTAAATACACAAATTTTAATATATATATATACTAGCAGCAGTATAGCCCGGCATTGCTCGGGTGTAATGAAAGCTTTAAAACTAATCCATGCTCCTGGAGCTCAAACTCTTTGAAAGACTAAAAAGCAATAGTTATTTCCAGTTAAAGCGAAACCGTAGACTGAAAGAAAAATGAATGGATGTAAGTCAAATTTTGATTTCCTGGTATCGATATCAAATAAGTTTTTTCGTCCTAAACTAAATTTTGAAGGCTAAATAAGTCCTCTGAGTAAATGGTATCATGACTGAGACTAAGAACTACAATTATACCTACTTAGAGCCAAACCCGAAGCAAAAACTAAAATAAAAGGGCTGAAAAAGATACAGACATACAGGCAGATAAACAGACACACACACAAACATCTTGCCTTATATATATATATATATAATCGATTTTCTGCTCTATTGTAAGAACTGCAACTTTGAAACTTCTGAATATCGTTTCTTATGTCTTTGTGAGTGTATCAAATTTGATTAAAATCGAACCACTCTTTCTATAACCCGATTTTTTCGATTATCGATTTTCGATATTTATCAGGGGTGCCTCGACACAAAACCTAGCTAAGAACACTCGCAGACGCTTACAGTACAGCTGTGTAAATTTTAAAGAAAATCGGTTCAGCTGTTTCGGAGTCTATAGATAACGGACACACACACACACACACACACACACACACACACACACAAAGTTCCATTTATAAATAAGTTTATATATATATATATATATATATATATATATATAGAGAGAGAGAGAGAGAGAGAGTGAGAGAAAGATTGATACGAATAGACTGAAATAGATAGAAAATGAAGAGAATGAGATAGATAGAGAAAGATAGTTTATGAAGAGACTTGGATAACTAATTTTAAGTAACTAATGGATTATCTAATCCAGCATTATTTCTTAAATAGAAGCTTTTTAGTGGGTACACGTCTTTGAGTAGTCATCCACTTTTTAAACAGTTAAATTAATGTCAACCGGCCTGGAGCTCTAAAGTCTTAAAGCAAGTGTGCCTATCGACGTGAATCAAAGTAGAAGGCTACAATCAGGATAGTAATGCTGAATGAAATGTGTTATATTAATGAGAGAAGAGGTAGGGAGTGAAGATTATCAGGATAAGGAGGAAAATATCGATTGACCCTTGACGTCAAGATTTAAGGGTTCAGGGTAGCAAGCACGCGAGCGTCAATACTTGGAAAAAAAAAAGCTATCCGAGGGAAATTTTCTTTTTTACATTTAGAGCCCAGAGGCAACGAGTTTAATTCAACTCCGGCGGAGTGGCATAGCGTGTTCTAGCTGGAAAGGTCGATAAAGGCCAGAGGCAATGAGTGTAATTCGACTCTGGCTGAGTGGCATGGCGTATCCCATTTGGAAAGGTAGAAAAAGGTTAGATTAAAGAATGGAGCTCATATAAATTTTGCCAAGATAGCGTTGTGTCTGTGGGAAAAGAGGCTGCAGAGTGGAAATTAAGTGTCCTTGCCAAATACAAAATAAAGTAACCAATATTATTATTTTATCGATAATTTTGCATTTCAGACGTAATTTATCTTTCAGAAAAGAGTTAATGTTTGCTTGAAAGTTTATGAGTTTTTCCTTTTAATCATTTCACTCGAAGCAAGGCAACAAAACCACTAAAACACAAAGTGTTACTGAGTCTTAGAGAATACGAAAAATATACTATTAAGGAGAGAGGAGAACAAAATAAAAAGAATTCAGAAGACAAGATAACGATTGACACTGCGTTTAAATTTTTGAAGATCAAAGTTGAATGGGAAACAAAAAACCGGAAGAGTGTTCTACAAGCGAGAGAAGAATCTGTTGGCATTGAAGTTACGGTTACATATACCAGTTTCAACTGTAAAATGATGAGGCCTTGCTGCCAATTTAGTGTTGTGCTTAAATTCGCAAAGTCTAGGTACCATCGAGAAAAATTATCATGAAAATTGCTATGAAAGTACTAATAGAAAAGGCACTGAGTATCTACGTTACAGCGGTGGAAAAGTGACTGAAACCGAGATGTTAGGTCAGGATGAAGAACATTGCAGATTCTTCTTTGGATTTTATCAGGAATCTCTAAATATAGAGAAGAACCGGTAGACTGGTGCACTAGTTGTGACAGCAATATTTAAAGCAAAGGCGAAAGGTAGACTTATAAATATGTAAGATAGATTCTGGCGAAAAAATTGTCTAGTTAGACACAGTGAACTAGCAGCAGAGATTAATATCGTCTTTACACTTCATGTCAACGGAAGATATTAGTCTGAGAAGGTGCAATGAGTCACTTCCCTGGAGGTTAGTATCTGGCATACATCATTATTAACTACCTGATGAGAAATTGTTCTTTCAATGTCGAAACAAGATGTATAATTTTGTAGTAGTTTGTAGTTTTCACATGTTCCATAGTAATAATTAATAATAAATATCCATTGCACTATTTTTGTATTGAACACTGCTTTAAATTAATGTTTTGAACGTTGTAATTATTTTCTTCGTTCTTATTCATTTGTGTGTGTACATATATATATATATATATATATATATATATATATATATATATATTGCTGTTTTTAATAAAACAGTGCTCGACTCGATGTCATACAACAGAGCTATTAACTATATTTTAATAATTGTACACATTATCCCTTACCGATAGCGCGACGTGGACTTTCATGCACAACGCAATCTCCAGGTGCTGAGTATAGACTATATATATAAAACAAAGATTTTGTTAATATATATATATATATATATATATATATATTACTATATGTATAAAACAAAATGAAAAATATTTTTTAAAGTTTTTATTTTAGTTTTAACTTCAAGTTAATATAGTATAATTAATATTTCCAAAATATTTTCAATCAGTAAAATACTTTGCTCTATTTCAAACGAATTTAGATTGACTGAAAGGATTTATTTTTGCAAAAATAACTGACTTCAGCGTCATTTTTAACCATTCTTCACCGCAATGTAATTTCCTTCATTAAAAAAAAAAATCTTCTAAAAATAAAATATAGTTTTCTGATAATTTATTTGAGCAATATTTTAAGTTTAATTATCTTAAACAAATATTACTTATTTTCAATTTAAATATTATAGAAATCTTTTTTTTAGCACAGCAATAATTGTTAATATAAGATGTTGACATGTTGCCAGTTTGATGACATGTTTATCTAATGTTTTTCTATGGTGGGTATTTACATAAAAGTAATTGTAGAATATAACGTGATCACCCATTTTATATAATTTTTAAATACTCAGTAATCTTTGAAAAATAGGAAAATATTCACCGTAATCTCATGTTTTATTGAACTTTAGATACTTTGATTTTAAATTTACTGGAGTTATCGTTCTTATTTTCTTATAGTGCCGTGTATGAAAATCCGTATCTACAAAAATCGGCGCGTTTTTACATACACACAAATTCAAAATTTTGATCCTTAAATTGTAATAAGCTTTTCGTTTTATTATTAGTAGCAGTTACACCATTCAATTAGAATTTTAAAAGATTTTAAATCTTTATAAATTACTCTACTTATAATTAAAAAATGAAAACAAATCTTGTAAACATTCATTGTTAATCGAAAATTTTCTTTTACTTACGACAATAGTGTCCATAATATACCTTACTAAAAAAGCAATAAAAACTTTTCTAATTAAATAATGTCTTAGTTTATTGCATTTGTCATTTTGAAAATGATGATTCAAATTTTATTAGAAAAAGATGATTCAAATTCTCCAAGGAATTCTCCTTTTAAATAATATAAACATTGAAAGTTACACGATGAAATTTCTCAAGTTTTCGTAAATTTAAATAAGTGGGGTCTAACGGACTTAAAAAATATTTTTACCAAGATTTTCTAGAGCAAAGTTTTTAAATAATTTAATTCATTTGCGATTAAGTCCTAAAATTTTTATTAAATTCGGACAATTATTTGATTTTTTTGCAAGAATTTCCTAATCAGTTTGTTTACAATTAAAAAACAAAACTGTCCAAAAGTTCTGCATATCCAAGCGCTTTCAGTTATTTCTTTAGCCATTATTAAGGACGATTTTTATTTTGAACTAAATGCGTGTGTTTTTAGACAGATTTTACACATGCACGAAAACAAGAAAAATATAATAAAAAGGTTAATCGCAATACCTTTTCAGTCTTCTCTTTCAAAACTTGTACATACATATGGTATCCCTCCAAAATGTACTCTTTAAATGATAATAAATTCAATGTCTATGGATTTGCAAACAAGGATAATGGTTAAAATTCAGAAATGTTCATGTTGATTGACTTACAAGGAAGATTAACTGTTTAAATTAAGTAATAAATGAAATTAAATCCACAGATCTGAATAAAAAATAAGTTCAAGAAGTTATAGAAAGTCAAAAAGAGAATACATTTTTATATATATTAGAACCTTGAATAAGTTCTCGCTGTTTTCTAACAGATGGCGTTCCTAGAATACCTTTAATTTCGGTAACTGTTGGGGAGTCACCCCTTTTTTACACACTCAATGGACTCTTCCAAAGTATACAAATAATCCTGCCTACAGAGACCGGTAGTAGGTGTTGTCAACTGTCAGCTCTCTGTCTTCGGGTAGAGGGCGCTCTCTGCTTCCGAGCAGAGAGCAATAACCCAGTCGTGGTTCCGCCGAAGGGTAGAACCATGACTGGGGAAAAATAGACAGACATTTTTTGGCCCGGCTATATGGCCGGGAATACCCACAATAAAATGACCATGTGTCACATCCAGCCTTGCGTGGGAAGGCTAGTAAATACAGTTGTTGTCAACTGTCAGCTCTCTGTCTTCCGAGCAGAGAGCAATAACCCAGTCGTGGTTCCGCCGAAGGGTAGAAGCACGACTGGGCAAAAATAGACAGACATTTTTTGGCCGGGCCATATAGCCCGGAAATCCCAGTCAAAATTGACCATGTGTCACATGTTGCCCTTACTGGGAGGGACAACTAAATATAGTTGTTGTCAACGTTTGACTTTGACAGACTTCAGCAAAATGTAGGTAAATGTGGCGAGCCTGGTTCGCGTGAACAGGACTAGCCTTGATTTTTTCTTTTAGATCTGCTGGTTACATCGGGGTGTATTCCTTTGGAACCCTCCCCTGGTTAAGGTAGTTTTCTTTTGTGTACCTAGTGAGTGTGAATGAATGTGTTCCTAGCTTGTACCCGGCTTTCTCTTTTGTTATGATCCAAGTTGAGATTCCCAACCTCCCCAGTTTGTTTTGGCCTCCTTTTATCTCGGCTGGTTCAGTCTTTGATTATTATTTTGTTTTAAAAAATTTGTATTTTTAGTTTTTTTTTTCATCTTTCATTAAATATTTAAAATTATATATTGCATATAAATGCATTTTTATTGTCATGGGTTTTCCCCACTTTTTTTAGGTGCCCCTTGTAAATATGTAGTATTGTGGTGTGTGAAGGATTGGGAAGTGATAGATGGGTTCTTGTGGTGAATGTGTAAATTGTAATGAGTGATTGGGTCATGATAGTGTTTAGATAGGTATAGGAAAGCTAGTGAGTACCAACCTCTACCCCTCCCCTTTCGGTCTTGTGCCACAATTTGTATAATTTTTATTATATGAATACATATTGTCTGTTGTGTGTCTGTGTCTGTAGTGTTCAGAGCAGTTGAACTGCCGCTCGTTGGTTAGCAAGAATATAGACTTATTACTCAGACTTACTTCTTGTATATATTTAACTCCTAACAAGTATTCCTGAATCTACTAACCGCGTACAGGTTGTATATCTTTTGTTCAATATATTTACATTGTTCCTCTCATATCTATCTTTTGTTATTATTATATTGTGTGGTTTTCTAAACAACAATCCACAACAGTAACGCATCTATAAGGAAGTAATATAAGCAATCCTGAAATTCAGTGTGTGTCATTTCGCCGAAGTGTAAACAACTTTGTTTGTCCTAGCGTTAAACATGTCGGATTTCGTGCTAAAGAAAATATATTTGCGAGGAATTTTACTGTACTACTTTATTCAAAGGAAATCTGCAGCTGAAGCACACAGAAGACTCTTGTCAGGCGCAAGATGAACTTGCAGAATCTTTAGGATTTGATCGAAACGTTTGAAAGCATTAGGAAATTTTCAAAGGCTGTAAGAGTTGAAACCGAGGGACGTTGAACGGTGCCTCGTCACGTATGAACAGCTGGATCAACGACAAAAAAGGAAAAGTTTTTTTGAATCGTATCGTGACCGGCGATGAAGAGTGGATACACTACAATAACCATAAATGTTGCCAGAAAGATGGGAAAAAGTAGTGGCTAACGATGGACAATACTTTCAGTAACATGTTTCTTACTATTTTTTGTAAATAAAACATTCAGTCAGTTAAGTGCCATACGTGATACACGCTTGGGCGATCATGACTCGAAAGAGACATGACTGACTGGGCAGAAGATTATCCCGCAGTAGGTTGCCATTGCTTTCTGCGGTAGACTGGTTGCCAGCCAAGGCTATAGAACCCAATCTGTCCCGTTATTTAACCCATAACTGGAAGGAGGAGACGGATTAATACCTTTCTCAAGGGTATTTGCGCGTAAGTGAATGCAATGAATTCAACTGGAATTCGAACTCGGCTCCCCGATTTCTCGTTCCGAGCCGATATCCACTGCACCACAACGCACATTCCAAACAAAACATTACTTTTCATGAAAAATCAATAATAACTTATTCATGGTCCTAATATATATTTTACGAAGCACTGAAAAATGATAACTAGCTCAGATTTTGCGATGTGGGTCGAAGTGAGAACTTAAATTTTTAAAAAAATGAATTGTTTTTCTTTTATGTGTGAAGTCTTTTCAAGACGTGAACGTTCATGACTCTTTACAAGTTCCTATCCCTTATAACAGTAAGCAATATTTGTTCCCCTACCATATATTTTTTTAAGTATGCTTCTTGTATTGTCTTATTGTTTCTTTCTCTTTCACGTTCTTTATTCTCTCTGACGTTTTATTGGGCTCATCAGATTCTTTCTAATTTTCCATAATTTAAACAAAGAAAAGTGTATTGAACTGTCACGTGATACCTGTCCTCCTATATGGCGGCGAATGCTGGATAATTTTCTCAAAAATGAAGGAACCGAAATGTAACCGAAATGTGATTTTACAGAAAGATGCTGAGGAGATTATAGACCGAACATGTTAGCAACAACGAGGTTTTGGAGAAAATGGAAATAAAAAGGGAACTTATAATTAACATCAGGAAGAGACAGTTGAAGTTTCTGGGACACGTGATAAGGAAAGAGGACTTGGAGAATCTGATACTCACAGGGTGGATAGACGGAAAAAGAGACAGGGGAAAACAGCGTGTGACATACTTGATGGGCAAACAGATGACAGAGCAGAGTTTTAGAAAAATAAAAAAATATATTAAGAGCTACAAAGGATCAGAATGATGTAGCGAGCCATGATCGCCTACGTCCTGAAAGGACACGGTACAAAGAAAGAAAAAGTTTGTCAGTATCACTTTCAAATATCGTCAAATTAATTTGCGGCTTGAGACAAAGTTAACCAAGGCGACATTTTGACGTTTAAATTCGACGTTGTCGTCAGCCAGACGCAAATGCAAAATTCCCGTTCATCTTCGGGAATAAGAAAACGAACATGATAATCGCATTTCTTTCGTAATGTCTGTAATTATAATGCCGTGACAGATCTAAATCTATCTAAAAATGGAACTTTGTCTCTGTGTGTGTGGGTGTCTGTTACCTAAAGACTCCGAAACGGCTGAACCGATTTTCTTGAAAATTTACACAGTTGTACTATAAGCGTCTGAGAGTATTCTTAGCTAGGTTTTGTGTCGAGGTACCCACCGATAAATATCGAAAATCGATAATCGAAAAAATCGAGTTATAAAAGGAGTGGTCCGATTTTAATCAAATTTGATACACTCATAGACAAAGACATAAGAAACGACATTCAGAAGTTTCAAAGTTGCAGTTCTTACAATAGTGCAGAAAATCGTTAATATATATATATATATATATATATATATAAAAGGCAAGATGTTTGTGTGTGTGTATGTTTATCTGCTTGTATGTGTGTATTTTTTTCAGCCCTTTTATTTTAGTTTTTGCTTCGGGTTTGGCTCTAAGTAGGTATAATTGTAGTTCTTGGTCTTAGCCATGATAGCATTTACTCAGAGGACTTATTTAGAGTTCAAAATTCAGTTTACGACGAGAAAAACTTTTTTTGATATCGATACCAGGAAATCAAAATTTTACTTACATTCATTCCTTTTTCTTTCAGTCTACGGTTTCGCTTTAACTGGAAACCACTATTGCTTTTTAGTCTTTCGTGCCAACGTCCAAAGAGTCTGAGCTCCAGGACCATGAATTAGTTTTAAAGCTTTCATTACACCCGAGCAAGGCCGGGCTATACTGTTAGTATATTTATAATTTGTATGCACAATATCAGATAGGCATGTATTTGCGTCTATGTATAAAAACACACACACACACACACACACACACACACACACACACACACACACACACACACACACACACTTATATATGCATATGATTGTATGTGCAAATATGTATATAATCTTAATCCTTATGGCGAAGCAGTTTTGTGATGTTGGTTTTAAGCCTACGTATTGCAATTAAAATTAACAGTTGCTCGACTGTATCGGCTAGATTAAAAATATGCCAACTGAATCCCGTGAAGACCACGGGAGGTCACCTAGTAAGTAAAGCCTTACAAATTCAGATATAAATGACCAATATATACTTATCCTCGAACCAAGGTACCGTTACTCATTTTTGATAACTAACTTTTAAATTGAATTTTTAAAAATAAAAACAAAAATTCTTGAAACTTTTATTTTAGTTTTAATTGAATGATAAATAATTAAATTTAGTATTTCCAGTAAGCAAAATACCAGTAAAAAGTGTATGGCGATCACAAGTGACATAATTGTACAACATTTTTCCGATAAGGGGAAGAAACTTTGACATACATGATTTTTTAATATACACATAGAAATTACCATACAAAAAAAAAAAAAAAACTTAAAAAGAAATTAATGGAGAGGCGCAACGGTTTATATTAAACTTTTTATTTTTCGATTAGTAAATATAATCTTTGCTTAATAATTTTATAAGCTAACCTCAACAAATCTTTAAAGTATTTTAAAAATATTTTAAAAACTTTATAAATTATTATAAAAAAAAATAAAAACAATTCTTTTAAAATTTCATTATTAATCGAAAATTTTTTTCTTCAGACGATTTTAAAGTTTGGTAAATTTTCGTTTTAGGTCCCGAAGGCTTTTCCCCCTTCAAATTTACCCAAAATAGCATTATTTCTGTGCAAATGTGTATGCTGAACTCAAATCAACAATTAGTTATTGAAGAAACTTACCTTTTTTTGATCTGAACGTCCATAAAAAAACGAACTATATCTCGCACTTTTTGTCTCCCGTACCTCTCACGAAATCATGTAATTAACTGCAGAATAACGTTCTGCGTAGGCAACAAATTTCGGCCGATTTACTTCCTTTACTGCCGGCTATTTACTTCCTGTAATGAAAGTAATACGTGTAGAAATAAAATCGCGTATTTACTTCCTGTAACGAAAATAAATAACCGGAAGTTTCAGTAAAGGAAGTAAATCGGCCGAAAATAGACCGAAATTTGTTGTCCTACGCAGAAAGTCGTTCAGCAGTTAATTACATGACTGCATTAGAATTACGGGAGACAAAATGTAGTTCGATTTTTTACGGACGTTCAGATAAAAAAAAGTAGGTTTCTTCAATAACTAATTGTTGATTTGAGTTCAGCATATACATTTGCACAGAAATAATGCTATTTTGGATAAATTTGAAGGGGGAAAAGCCTTCGGGACCTAAAACGAAAATTTACCAAACTTTAAAATATTTTTATAAAAATTTCAACAAACACTTAGGTCAAATTATGCTGAATATTTCCTTTTAGGAAGCAGCTAATTTCGCCATTACCATTACACCAGATGAAGTTAAATATCTATAAGAAAACCTGTTGAACACGAGTCTGCATGTTTAAAAAAAAAAAAAAGAGAGAGAAAGGTGTGACGAGAAGGGAGAGAGAGCGGGTTATTTATAAGTAGATCAACTGTAAACTTTTTAAGACTAATACGCTTCTAAAAAGACTGACGTCTGAGTTAATAAAATCCTTGTGTGCATAAAGTAATGTGGAAGACTTTGAAAAGAGAAATTCGAGTGAATTATAGAAAAGAAAAGAAAAGAATACAAAAACTATGTCAATAGGACAAACGTCGTCTTAGCGACGTCTTCGTGAGGAGCGAGTTTGAAATAATTTGCATTTTATTGCGTATGCGAAAAAGAAAGAAATGTAGTCAAGTTTTTTTTAAGTTAGCACAAAGGAAGAAATAAATCAAGGAGGAGGGTGAAAAAAATTACAAAGTGTCGACTAAGAGAAGCAAAACAGAAGTGTATGCAAACTAAACAGATTTCTTTTCTTCTTTTGTTCAATTCTTTTTGTTATATTTTATTTCGTCTTGTATTATAACTTTTGTAATAAACTTGTTGCGACAGCAATTTGTAGTTCATCTGCTTCAAAAAGAATACATGAAAACTACATATTGTCCGACAACCAAACTTAAACATTACTTGCTTCAGATACGTGTGAAGCGAGGCGTGTGGGCCTTTCGTTTAACCATTTCAGGAGGTGATTACTTGGACGAAGCAGTAAAGAGTACGGAGCGGCTTTTCTATTTTTTCCTTTTACGTTTTAAAATATTTAAGCTTTTTGTGTCTCCTGACTTACTTCTTTCCTCACGGGGAAACATTTGCTTCTGCTGAATGACCCCCAAAAGCTACATTTAATGAAAAGTAAATCCTACTGCAAAAATAAATAAGTTTAAAAAAAGAAAAGTAAATTAATTAAACTTCGAGGGTCTTCTTACTGAATATACTAGTTTGAAATTCGTGCTATCTTTTATTATTCTGTCATTGTTACCTAAGGTTGGCGACCATTTTATATATGCACAGATCTTTCACGAATTCCAAGGCTATAAATATCGTTGATTTTAATCCAACATAACGCTTATTGATGGCTTTAGTATTCGGCAGTCATTTTTGTCAATGGTGCTTTCTAAGCGCAGTTTAGATGGAGCACAGGGCCGAAAGTATAGTACATCCAACCATTGTTGTCAATGTGTTAAAAACATACAGCGAATCACAACCCTTTAAATAGAGCTGATTGCTTCTCGCCATGGAGGCGTATCTTTCATGGGAAGCTAAAAAGACTGATCTTCTTCAATTGGTGCTGACATACTCAATTGGTTTGAATTCAGAGTTTTTCTTTTTTGAACTGGTTGCTGTCCGATGCTAGAGAACCCACTCTCCCCTATTATTGAAACCCAAGCTGGTGGGGAAGAAGAGATTGATTTATGCCGTTCCTAAGAGTATACCTATGAAGTGAACATAACCTACTCTGCCGGAATTTGAACCCGGCTTATTTATTTCACTTTCTGTTCCGATAATCGTTACGTTAATCCTTGATTATAACTACAACTAAGTTTGCAAATAAATTAGATAGATACAGACATTAACATTTGGATAGGTAGGTAGATGTCAAAATTAGGTAGGTAGATCTTTTGTCCACCAGTTCAAACATTTATAGCGGCATTTTACTTACACAGAATCGAATCACCATCATTTCTCCAGTATTCCACTCAGACATATTTTTCTCAAGTATTTATATACTCTTACACTACCCCTTCTCCGCCACAGGGGCGAATTGTGACACAAGGTCGTACATTCGGGCCACTGGACAAATTTTACTCAGCCCTAGCATACGCGGTAAGTGATTACTAAGCTTTTCCTAACTGGTCTTAATTGGTCGTATCCACCAGTCTTCGGCAGTTGAGTATAATGGTGATTTTCCAAGCATAGCTTAGATGTAGTATCAAAGCCGAAAGTATGGGGGAACCAGTGAGGATCAAACTCACTACTCCATCGTAATTGTTCTAGCAATACAAGCTTAAAACCGTTACATTACGTCGAGTACCCATAAATCATCTAAGCGTGCCAGTGGCACAAAGTCGAATGTATGGATCACCCAGTGAGGATCGAACTCACTATTTAGTTGTAATGGTTCTAGCAAGACAAATTTGCTAACCATTACACCACGTCGAGGAACCCCAAATTTTTCTCAAGTACTGCCACTTTATTCAACAGGCTCCCGCGTTTGAGCTTCCCTGAACCTTTCAACCTTGACCTCTTTAATTCAAAGGTCAACTGTTTATTTATCCATTTTATCCTTATAATCTTCACTTCCTACCCCCTTCGCTTTCATATCACACACCTCATCCATCATAAGCGTTTTAACTAGCCTTCTATCTTGAGTAGATCATCAACCTTTTATTAAATGGAATAACTATATTATCCGAGTAAAAGCAAATCCCTGGCTAATCCTGTTTCGTTTGACTCGGAGAATATAGTTTCCACAGAGAGCCCACTAACCAACAACAACAACAGCATTTCCTGGAAGAGTGAGCTCCACTTCTTTGTCTATTCCTCATTTCGTTGAGAAGGACACAAAAATTCCGACTTTAAAATATTTCTCTTTGTGTTTCAATTTAGTCAAAAGGCTAATAATCTATGTCAATAAAACTGAAGATGTGTGTCAGTGTGTGTATCCTCACTGATTTCTATTAACATACACTTCCACATTTTTCATCGGATTTGTTCAAAAAACTTACACAGCATTTGCAAATTTATTATTCTGCACAACAAAGAAAAAGAAATTGCGCGTGGCTTTTCAGTTTAATCTTTGTTTTAATTTCTTATTTTCAAGTTTTTTTTTGTTTGTTTGTTGTGGTACAGTGGATATCGGCTCGGAACGTAGAAGCCGGGGATCCGAGTCCGAATTCCAGTTGAATCCATTGTATTCACTTACGCGCAAATACCCTTGGGAAAGGTATTAATCCGTCTCTTCCTTCCAGTTATGGGTTAAATAGCAGGACAGATTGGGTTCTATAGCCTTGGTCGGCAACTAGTCTATCGCAGAAAGCAATGGCAACCTACTGCGGGATAATCTTCTGCCCAGTCAGTCATGTCTCTTTCGAGACATGATCGCCCAAGCGTGTATCACGTATGGCATTTAACTGACTGACTGAAGTTCAACACAGTAAATTTTACACGGATACAATTAGAGGTAAAAAGAACACTTCCTAACGAGAACACACGATATCGCATCCGAGCACACGAAATCTTATTATTGCATACTTCTTCTTTTATGTACTGTGTCTCTTTGAGACGTAGGCGATCATGGCTCTCCACATCTGTCTCTTGTAGTTCTCAATATATTTTGTTTTGTTATTTCTCCCAAACCCTGCTCAGGCATCCATTTGCTTCAGCCCGTCAAGTATGTCACTTGCTGTTTTCGCCTGTCTCTATTTCCATGTGAGTATCAGATTCTCCGAGCCTTCCTTCCTTCCTTCCTTCCTTCCTTCCTTCCTTCCTTCCTTCCTTCCTTCCTACATGTCCCAGAAACTTCAGCTGTCTCTTCCTGATGTTTAGTATAAATTTTCCTTTTGCTTTCATTCTTTCTAAAACCTCGTTGTTGTTCACATGTTCGGTCTATGATATCCTCAGCATCCTTCTGTAGAACAACATTTCTGTTGCTTTGAGTCTCTCCGTCATCTTTTAGGAGATTGTTCAGCATTCGCTGCCATATAGGAGGACAGATATCACGTAACAGCTCAGCACACTTTTCCGTGTTGCCAACGAAATTTTCCTGTCTCTCAATACTCTGCTTAGCTTTTGGAATGTGTCCTTGGCCATCTCAATACGGCTTCGGAACTTAGTGTCACATTTTCCGTCTACTGTTAGAAGACTTCCCAGGTATTTAAATTTCTGTACCTGCTCGATTTTAGTACCCCGACCTCTAATTGACATTTTGGGCTCCTCTTTTTGCTAATGACCATGCATTCAGTTTTATGTTTAGTCCTTTTTTCTCGCTTTCCTTCCCTACATTCTGTATGAGATGTTGTAGTTTCCTTTCGGTGTCTGCTTTTAGTTAGCACTGTGAAAAAACACCAGGAACATAAAATAAACATTAGTCAATAACGATTTACCCGATAACATTATTTGCAACCAAACCCAACTGTTTCTCTCGAAATTCAACAATATATTCATATATTTTATTGAAACCAGATTCATTGCTATTACAAACAAAACAAATTCGCAATAAAGAATATTATCAAAAAATCATTACTCCAGCCGAACAAACAATTTTTCTTCAATAATTTCGCCTCAAGCAAGGCGGGTATGCCTCTACTACGCAGGGGTTTACAGGGAGCGAAAATGAGAGAAAACAGGTTTAAGAAAAGGACAAAAGAGGAAAGTGATTCAAGAAGATAGTTGGCAATTGACATTGCATTTACAGTTTTGAAAATTGTAGTAATCATAGAAGTAAAGAAACGGAAGAGATTTCCACGGGCGGGAAGTTCGAGAAAAGAAAATGTTCAAGTAGAAGTTGTGGTTGTATTTAATTATTCCAACAATAAAAAGGTGGAACCTAGATGTCAATCTAGAACTATGCTTAAATCAATCTAGTCGGGGCAGTAAGGAAAATATCTCGTCAGAACAGATGCCATGAAAATATTTGTAAAAAAGACAGAGGGAAGACACGCCACGTCGGTGAGAAAGTGAGTGAAGTCGAGGTGCCAAGTCAGGATCGGTTACATTAAAGATTCTTTTTTTAATTTTTTTTAGAATATCGGGATGTTCTGCAGGAACACCATACCAGATATGACATATTCGATGCACGGGCGAATGATCGATTTATAAATGTGCAAGATGGACTCTGACGAGAAAAATATCGACAACATTCTAAAAACTAATGTAGTTGTATTAAAACTAATGCCATGCACAAGGTCTATATTTGGCAAAATATGAAATTAATTATTTATCATAAAAAACAAATCAAAACAAAAAAAATGAACAGCCAACAACAATTCTCCAGCGAAATCTACAATACACAAGATCAGCATTATTTATAAATAAAAATGCTTCCTATGTAAATGACCCTACATCTCTCAGGGCTCATTTAAACCAACATGACTTACCAGCTTACCAACCTCGATACGCGACATTCCCGTCGAAAACACAAATATAATACACGCTTCTAACTGCAAAAAACCTGTATAAAAATAAAAACGCTCTCATATTATAAAAACAAAGAAAATAAGAAACAGTCAACATAATCAACAACGAATACGGCCATAAAATAATGAACGTATTAAAAAATGACCTTAAAAATAACTTACAGCGACTTTCCTCATTACTACTTAAAATTTACTAACGCAAGATATTCATGTACTTAAAATATTTACTTTTATTTTGTAAATAAAAATTAATGATAGGATAAAGAACAAATAGGAAACGTTTATCAATCTAACATGGTTCACTTTTATTAAAGTTTCATCAGAGAATGAGATATAGAGAAAAAAAGAAAGAAATTCCGGTATTTTTATTTTTGGGCTGTTTGATTTCCGTTGTTTTAGCAGGCTTTACGTGCATTTGACTTGTTAAACAACGTTAGTATAATTTATGGCGTTCCAAATTCAAGGAGAGACAACGCACTCTTTCGAAGCTAAAAAAAAAAAAAAAAAAAATTAACGGATTCCAAGCAATAAAACAGCAAGATTTTTTCTTATACTCAAGGGAGGAATCTTTATAGAATCATTACAGATTCACTGTGAATAATTGGCAAATAAACAAAAAGTGCATTGCCATGGCATACGCTCTCATTGTAATCGTAGATCAAGCAATAATTAAAGTCAGTTTGGCGAGCTTGTTTTGCTCAATTTTTTTAGCTTCTGACCAAGAAATTTAAGTTTCCTTTTGACGAAAGATAGGTTCGCCTATCGTCCGCTTCACACCTCCTTCCCGGTCTTTTAAACAGGAGTAGGTGTTTATCCAATTTTTTCCTGTTTAGGATTGAGTATCCATTTATTTCTAAAGTTTACTTCAATTCTATATTTCTAACTATTCCATCTGAATTCTGAAATGTTATTTAGTAATTATTTTTTTCATAAGTAGGTGTAGATAGGTTCACCTGTCATCTGGTTCACACTCCTCCCTGGTCTTTTGAAGACGAGAGGATGTTTATCCCTTGTTTCCTGTTTAGGATTGGACTTCCGGTTTCTTCTAAAGTCTACTTCAACTCTATACTTCCAACGTCTCTGCCTTATGGGCTTTGATTTCCCGTTTCTTCTAAAGTCTACTTCAGCTCTATACTTCGAACGTCTCGGCCTTATGGGAATTGATATCCGGTTCCTTTTAACGTCTACTTCAACTCTATACTTCTAACGTCTCTGCCTTATGGGATTTGATTTCCCGTTTCTTCTAAAGTCTACTTCAACTCTATACTTCTAAAATCTCTGCCTTATGGGATTTGATTTCCCGTTTCTTCTAAAGTCTACTTCAACTCTATACTTCTAAAATCTCTGCCTTATGGGATTTGATTTCCCGTTTCTTCTAAAGTCTACTTCAACTCTATACTTCCAACGTCTCTGCCTTAATTCTTATTTATTTACTAGTTATTTTTTCCTGAAGATTTTTCATTCTCTTTCATTCTTAATATCCCTTTACGTCTTTGTAGCATTTTTCATCTTGCTTGGGGTGAATTGATAAAAACAAGACCTTCCTTCTATGTTATTTCAGTTTGCAACCTTAAAAGACTGCTTTTTAATAATATGTTCGTTACATTCATTTATTCACAAATAAACTTTGGCAAACATGAATCGAAAAGAATCATGATCACCCAAGCCTTTTACATCCACCTCTACCAACACGCATTGGGACAGCCTTGTAGAGTAATGGCCCATTCCTCCCCCTCGAATATCGTAAAACAAAAGACAAGCTAAGATACATAATTGGTAATGTTTTCTACATGCCTCAAAGACTGTTAAAGTTTGCCTTGCTCTTTGATGGGGAAATTATTAGTATTCACTGCAGCCATCGATTATGCTAAAGTCACGATAATGACCATTTTTATTTACAGTATTGTCAATGCGAAGAAGTGGGTAACTATCATGTAGTGTAAACCAGTTAATAGTTTCAAAATAAGTGTGAGGCTGACTTTTGCAACTCATCAAACTATATGTATTCACCATGAAGAATATATATTTAAAAATGATTAATGGATACTTACTATGCTCTGTTTTTTCCAAATACGAGCATCCATTGAAAATAGTGTTTAAACAGATAAATAATTTTTTTTAAAATGATATCGGAGTTAATCCATTTCGTAACGGATTTTGCAAAATTTCGTAAATAAATTGTCTTTGTTTACATTAGGATACGAAAACAGTGCAGATATGAATATTCGGAAAAATTGGGAGGATGTGTGTTTAAGAGCACTATTCGGACTTTGTTTGACCATTAGTCCTGCATGGTCGAGTGGTTAAAACACGTCAAGCCTAATCAGGGTTTCCCCTAGGGGACGTTTGTTCGAATTTTCCTAACAAGATTTCTCGATTATTCAAGCCAGCAGATGTAAAAAAAAAATATACTGTTTAATAATAAAAACAAAGCATCTACCAAATACAGTATCCTTAAAAATAATTCTCTCACTCACTCACTCACTCACTCACTCACTCACTCACTCACTCACTCACACACACACACACACACACACATAAGTGAGACATTATAACGATATCTCCACAAAACTTCGAAGTCGGCATGAATCTGCTCAGTTAAAGAGACAAACTTTTTGTACTTATCAACGCTCTATCTTCACACCGATATCGAGCACTTTACGATAAAAACCTGCTTACCAAAGTACATTTTATCAGTAAAAGCCACTGATAAGACGACAACCTTGGCGCTAAACATTATCGCAATCAAACACTACTTCATAAAGTTTATATTTTTGTTAAATTTTTATCAAATATATATTTAATAGTAGTGTATTAGTATATATTTTACCTGTTAAACAGAGTGTCCCCAAAGTCTGGATACAGAGAAAACCTCATTAATGATATTATTTTTTCTACGTCCATAGATTAACCATTGTTGTTGAAAGAAGACATGACTTCTTTTTCTAGGGAATGTTAAAGGAGAAGGTGTGTACTCAATGAAAATCAAAGATGCAACACACTTAATTAAACGAATAAAGAGTCAGTCAGTTAAGTGTCATACGTGAAACACGCTTGGGCGATCATGTCTCAAAAGAGACATGACTGACTGGGCAGAAGATTATCCTGCAGTAGGTTACCATTGCTTTCTGCGGTAGACTGGTTGCCAGCCAAGGCTATAGAACCCAATCTGTCCTGCTATTTAATCCATAACTGGAAGGAAGAGACGGATTAATACCTTTCCCAAGGGTATTTGCGCGTAAGTGAATGCAATGAATTCAACTGGAATTCGAACTCGGCTCCCCGATTTCTCGTTCCGAGCCGATATCCACTGCACCACAACGCACATAAGGAGTTTTTCGTAGTTAGTGAACCTGAATAATGAGTAAATGTGCTAAAATTGATGGCAATGTGGAGTTAATGCTTAGAGTTTATGTGAATCATGCAAAGCGCATCAACCTTTGCATCACAAATGACAGAAACTTTTATTGAATATGTTATTTGTTTATATTCCAATTCAATAAAATATTGTTGAAAATTTAATTTACTGAAAATGTGTATTTTTACCTGCGTGTAAAGAATGTGCGTTGTAGTGTAGTGGATATCGGCTCGGAGAGTAGAAGTCGGAGAGGCGAGTTCGAATTCCAGTAGAATTCGATGCATTCACTTACGCACAAATGAACCTGGGAAAAGTATTAATCCGTCTCTTCCATTTAGGACAGATCGGGTTTTATAGTCTTGATTCTATAATCTACAGCTGAAAAATCTGCCCAGACAATAATGTCTTTCTTGAGACATGATCACCCAAGCGTGAATCACGTGTGGCATTTAACTGACTGTCCAGAACTCAGTATCGATTACTGTTTTACCAGCATTCAGTATCGATTACTGTTTTATCAGTAACTGACAAAACTCCGAAATGTTCCTATTCAAGTTTTCGGTGCGAATGCCAAGCAGTAAAGCATGCCGTTTTTAAGTTTCTAGCGGAGTGAATCGTGTCATGGTGTTCTTTTTTACACAGACGGTGCTCAACTGACCATACTACATTGTACAGTCAAGAAAATAAAAAAAGCAATACGTATGCGTGAAATTTAAAAAAAATGAAATGACGACTATTTACCAATCGCACCCTGAACACACACACACACACACACACGCACACACACACACACACACACACACACAAGACCTTTGACTTTGTCACTTATTCAAATTTCAAAATACGCCGCATCCAACTGATGTTTTGATTTTCTTTTTTCAAGTGTCTTCACTCTTCTTATTTTCTTAAGTTGGACAAAAGGTTAATAATGATGCGCACCCTGTGACTCAGAAAAAATGCTTGATTTGCAAAACGTTTTTGTGGGTGTTCCCTCTATATTGGCTAATTTATCTTTTTTAGTCTTTGCTTGACCAGCTGTGAACTTTTGTAACACACACTTTGGCTTAAATAAAGAAATTAAAAACACTCCTTAAAAATAACAAAAAAACCTACAAAAACACAAAACAACATAAAACACAAACAACAAAACAAAACAAAAACAAAACGGAACATTTAATTTATAGCATAGCTACAGAAGAACCTATTTTTTACTTTCGAGTTATTCAACGTCGAATGTTAGGGATTGTAATTAGCGTATCACCTGTTACTGACCCTATAAATCATTGTTACTTGAGCCCGAAACACAAACGTTTCGACTAACAGACATCCTTTTGAAAGCAATTATACGTATCAGATGAGAACGTACACGCATATACTTCTACTTCGGCAATTATACGTATGCAAAGTCTCGCCTTACAAATATAATTAGTTTCAGAAGGATGTTTCTTCGTCGAAACGTTTGTATTTCGACTACGGGCTCAAATAACAATGATTTATAGGGTCAGAAACAGGTGATACAATAATTACAATTCCAAACTCTCCATGCTTAATGTTAAAGTAGAAGAACTGATATACGCCATTTTGATTCCTGAATAGTGTTAAGTAAACAAGAACTGGAAAACGTCTAAGTAAAGACAAATGCACGCAACCGATGGCATGAAACCTTGTTTATGCATACGCAAATATATACGAATAAAATGGAGTTGTTATATATATATCTATCTCCTAATATTTATGGCCGGTCGTGTATATATATATATATATATATATATATATATATATATATATATATATATATACGACCGGCCATAATTATTAGGCCACCCCAGTGTTTTAAAAAAATGATGTATTTCATACCATTTTTTAGTATTTATTGCCAAGTGAATAATTGTAAATGAAAATAGTTTTTTTTTTAATATTGCACAATAACATGTGCATCAAATAAATTTATAAATATTTAATAATTACCTATATTGCAGTTTCATCAACGAAAGAATAAAGAAAATTTAGGCTGATTCGGACGAGTTCATCTTTGCTTCCTTGTCTTGTCAATAGTTTCAGGCATTACGCTATTATTAGGTATATATTGTATATACATAGGTATGGATGTAAATAAGTATACATGTGTGTATACACGCAGGTTGACTCCGATATATAAATATTTAGCAGGTGTTAATAAAACAGTACTCAATGTCAAAAATTGACTTCCCAGATTTATAAAGACCTTAAAAAAAACGCTTGTACCAAAAAACAAAATTAAAATCTAGAAACGTCAGTGTGAGTGTGTTACAATGGTGTTCGTTCTGTACAAGGACCAAGAACCACTCCAAGTAGTACGTAAAAGGCACCACCCCAAACAATGTTTTAATGCCCCCAAGATGCAAAATGCAACCTGAAGTGAAACAGAAGGAAAAGACGTTAGAAAGAACCGGAAACCCAATCCTAAACAGAAAACAAGCGATAAACCTCTTCTCCTGTTCAAATAAATATACATTATGGATGCTCGTATAGCTTATTGGTTATCTTTGCGAAAAGTGGGACAGTTCAATTCCTGTTGCATTCGTTTTCACACAAAAATATCTTTGGGAAAAGTATGAAGCAATCTCTTCTTCCCCGCTTTCAGCTAAGGTTAAATAACTGGCCTCGCTAGACTTCACTGGCAGTTAATCTAAAAGAACGATTATTGATTTCAAAACTGCTTGGTGCGGTAATTGGTAGATAGAAACTATTCTGACTTTGTTGGCAACTATTCTAGTAGAAGAACGACTCTGAATTAAAAACCGGATGGGCAGAAAGAAACTAGTTAGCCTTGACTGGCAACCAGTCTAGAAGAAGGACGACTCTGCATCTAAAATAAGTTAGATGTTAAGCTAGTAACTCCGACTCATAAAAACCTACTTACTAAGGAAGCCACATAAGTAATATATAAACTCTATAAAAATTCGTCTCGTTGCAAGTTGATTAACTCGAACGGACATTTTTTTCGGCCACTTGCTCTATTAATTAATTAGATAATTAGTGTCCAGGTGTTAAGTTAGCGAACCGGACAAAAATCCTTCGTGGGGCCGAGGTTGCTGACCCCTGTCATAGCATAGGGTAATGGGTCTTTGATTGATTGATTTGTTTTTTTTTTAAAGATAAGCCGAAACATCTTTTGGATCTGAAGGATAATTCTTTTTTTTTTTTTTTTTTTTGAGTGAATATTGCATCGAAAATTGTTTGTGAACAACAATGGTTTTTCCAGATAACAATCCTACTATTTAACCCATAGGCGAGGAGATTCGTACTTTTCTCAAGCGTATTTGCACGTAAGTGAATATAACGAACCCGACTGGAATTTTAATTGCTATGCACTTAATGACTTCAACGGTAATGGAAACATTATGTTTCAATGGCTGTATAGAATGCTCCTCGCCACGTCTACATACGGTTTTGAATTCAGAATTTTCTTTCTACTTCATTCATTTCCAGCTACAGCTAGAGAGTTCAGTTTACCTTGCTATTTAACCCACAGTTGAAACAAACGACCCACCATCAATAAAATGATATCAGACGTAGAAACAAACGTACTATATACCTTTAATAATCAGTCAGTTAAGTGCCATTCATGAATCTCAGGTGTATTTGAAGTGAAGTGTGTGTGTGTGTGTGTGTGTGTGTGTGTGTGTGTGTGGAAATTGCATGACAAAGAGGAAAAAATTTAGTTGCGACGCGTTTTGCTCTTCAGGACTTCATATGTTATGTTGGTACGTTTGCACATGCGTGCAAATCGAGGGTTGCCGGGAAATTTTAATTTTTTTTTTTTTACACTTTCCGTCTGTGGAATTCCTTTCCATTTACTTGCTTCCCCGACAGCTACAATCTCCAAGAATTTAAATGTAAAGTCAATAGTCATCTTCTATCTCACTAACCTGCATCCTCTCTCTCTCATGCTCCTTTCTCCGTCCACTCCACTCTCATCAGCATTCTCATCCTTCTGTCACCCACCATATAATATATAAACAACTCCATTTTATTCGTATATATTTGCGTATGCATAAACAAGGTTTCATGCCATCGGTTGCGTGCATTTGTCTTTACTTAGACGTTTTCCAGGTCTTGTTTACTTTACACTATTCAGGAATCAAAATGGCGTATATCAGTTCTTCTACTTTAACATTAAGCATGGAGAGTTTGGAATTGTAATTATTATATCACATGTTTCTGACCCTATAAATCATTGTTATTTGAGCCCGAAGTCGAAATACAAACGTTTCGACGAAGAAACATCCTTCCTGGCACCCCCTATAACCTGTCACTCTTTCGCATAACTTTCCTGCTATGTAACCCCCTGCAAAACAGTGGCAGTAAAATGCCTTGCTTGGGGCGATATGATTATATTATTTAGTCGAACTAATTTAGAGTCTTTTTCTTTTTCGTCGCGTCTCTTTTGCAAGTAGGTGTTCCAAACTGATATTAGAAAATCTGGTAAGGCACATAAAATATTCCAAAACACAAAAACAGCCTCTCCGGATAAACTCAGTAAACCAACACATATATTATCCTACCTACCATCTCTATCACATCTACAGGATGTACGTTGTGGTGCAGTAGATATCGGCTCGAAACGAGAAATCGGAGAGTCGAGTTCGAATTCCAGTTGAATTCATTGCATTCACTTACGCACAAATACCCTTGGGAAAGGTATTAACCCGTCACTTCCCTCCAGTTATGGGTTAAATAGCAGGACAGATTGGGTTCTATAGCCTTGGATGGCGACCAGTCTACCGCAGAAAGCAATGGCAACCTACTGCGGGATAATCTTCTGCCCAGTCAGTCATGTCTCTTTCGAGACATGATCGTCCAAGCGTGTTTTACGTATGGCACTTAACTTACTGATCTAAAGTCAACATGAAAATTACTCGTACATCAAAAACAATAAAAGACTTAATCACTGCTAAAAAAAACCAAAAACAAAAACCAAAAAAATAAACAATAAATTAAAAGCTGATAAAGGAGTTTACTCTATCGCCTGTAATAATTGTAACAAAGAATACATAGGGGAAACCTCAACGAATCTGAATTATATGAACACAAAAGAGACATTTTACAAAATAATGTTGAATGCGTTGATTGTCCATCGTAACGAAACTGATCACAATTTTGATATAAAAAATGCTACCCTAGTTAAAGGAGACAATAATTAACTATGATGTAAATGTCTTGTGAGTGCCTTAATTACAAGGTCATCCACAGTAAATTTACGTCCTGGCTCTTGCGCCCTTTCCCCATTCCTGACAGGTTTTCTAATATCGCAGTGTGGAATGCATACTTACAAAAATGATGGAAAGAAATAAAGAAAAGCTCTAAATGAATGCGGCTATATATAAAAAAGAAATTCTAAACTTTCCCCGATATCACTCGATTTGCGCGCATGGGCAGTGGTACCAACATAACACATTTAATCCAATGAAGTCCTGAAGGACGAAACACATCACAAGTAAACTTTTTCCACTTTGTCATTCAATTTCCCCAATATGGTTTTTAATATATATATATAAGAAAAAGTGCGATAAGTTTTGTTTAAAGTGTAGATTTATTGTTGCTATTATTATAATTATTACTTGCTTTTTGTATGATGTATTATGTGTCTATGATGGTATTTGTGTCGCTACACGTGTTTCGACTCTAAAGTTGACTCTCTTCAGGCGAATAAACTTGTGACTTCACATATCGAGATCCGTTTGCTTTTTCTGATGGCCAAGGTATCGTGTATAAATAGGTAAGTCTAGTGGTAAGTAGATCAGAAAGTTCATGTGCGTGTGTGCGTGCGTGCGTGCGTGCGTGCGTGCGTGTTTGGATTTTTTTCACATTTGCACGTTAAGTTTCTCCTATCACTTCCGTTGACTGTAAATATTTTTTTCACTGACTTATATCCAAATGAATAAGAACGAAAAAATAATTGCAACGTTCAAAAATTAAAAAAATTAAAAACAAAAAAGCAATGAATATTTATAATTAATTATCACGCTAAAACATTTATTATTACGTTATTATTATTACATTAGAATATTTATTGTTAATTATTACTTTAGAACATGTAAAAAACTACTACAAAATTGTGCATTTTGTCTCGACATTGAAAGAACAACGTCTCATCAGATAGATAATAATGATGGTAATCATTGTTAAGAGTTATTTTAGTAGGTACACGTATTTGAGTCGATATCTCTGTTTTTTATTTTATTTTCTTAATAAAGAAATTAATAACCAGTTTAAATAGAAAAGTCCTACTATACTGTTCCTGCGATAAGAAGGGCTCTTGTATCCCATTTTCCATCGGGGATACCGTTTCTATAGCCGTAATGAGCCTTTATCTATTCAGCTACGGAGGTCGCGCTAACAGCAAGGTTGAAGTACCCATTTAACGTATGCACATTTCTTATCGTTGGGACTTATATGAATTTACATCTGCTAGCTTCAGTTTCGTACCTTAAATAGAAAGAAATCGGAATGTGTGACGTCTGGGGTGCGTTACGGACACTCAATCAAGTTTCTTTTGCGAAAGGCACTTTATAAAACCCTTTATGAAGGAATCGAGATAATTAATAATTTGCAAGACAAATATTGACAACATGACTTCTCGGTATCTGTGAGCTACTTTTGACCCACGATATATATATATATATATATATATATATATATATATATATAGTGTATGTATTTGTGTGTTGATGGATGTTTTATTAAATAATATAGACAAGTTTCGTCGATTTATTGTATGTAATTTTTTTCATATCGTCTGATAAGCTTAATAGCATTATCGTTGAAAGAGGAAAGAAAATTCCTCTTTCAAAGATTGTGCTATTAAGCTTATCAGACGATATGAAAAAATTTGTCTATATTATTTAATGAAACATGCATCAATATATATATATATATATATATATATTGAATTTTTCTGCGGGCTGTTGTCTGAAGAAATGAGTGCTAGAACTTACCCGTCGAAATAAATTATAATTTATAACGGCTTTAGATCATGTGCTGAGTTTTCCTTTATGTATAACATATTGCTCTGGTTAATATCCATTGTGCTCTCTATATAGATCTATCTCTTTAATATTTGATATTAAATAGATCTTTTTGGCTTATCCCCTCCGCTTACGGGTTTCACATCATTACACACACACACACACACACACACACACACACACACACACACACATTATATATATATATATATATATATATATATATATCATCTACAGCCAAGTCTTATCTTCTAGCAAAATATAACATTAGTGGAATTTAGACTTTCCTGTTGCAGTCAACACGTTGCTGGACTGGTTGTATTTCAAGGACGAGTGATGACAGATTACCTAAGGTCTTCATGTAGAGCTTTGCAGTGGACAAATGGTCGTATAAAGCAAAGCTAAAGAGTAACCACTTTGTGACCAATTTGCCCCTAACTAACTTCAAGCGAGTTGTCATGGATAGTTATAACTGGAGATAGTTGTGACAGTGGCATCAGAAATTTCGAAATCAGTCGTATTTGATCGGCTAAGAGACGAAAGACGAGGGCGAAAATCGCCAGCAAATATTCCAGTGGCTATGCCGGGAGGTCCTCACTATTGCACAATATTTAGACTTGTATGCATATTACTAGGAGGCCTGAAGTGTTTCATCACCGACACCAATCCGATTCGCTAGAGACATCAGTTCATGTAAATATATGGAAGAACGACCTGTTATGACTGAGGTTGGCATCAATTTGTCCAGCATTTCGGAATTCAATTTTTCATACGTGGTAATGACGGCTTCCTTCAGTATTACACCACTACTAACCATGGGTATATTATACCCACTTTTGAAAATATTAAAAAAATATTAAATATAAATCTTCAGTTGAAATATTTCACATGCAGACACTTCAAAGTTTGTACTTTGAGTTCACATTAATAGGAACTGAAAAACATTATTTAGAAAAGAAAATCAGATACTGAAAATATAATTAAATTTTTAATTAAAATGGTGTCATTTGCGCTGGGTAGTATATACCCATGATTAGTGTTCTCGGGTTAACATCGCAGAGACTCTTTATCTTTCTCTCTTTATTATACATATGCTAAAGGACTTAGGCGTTCAACAGTTGAACATTACATATGAACTTATGAACTCTTTAAATTTTGTATGTTTTACGATATATAAAATTTTATCTTTACATGCAAAATATAACTACCGGCCATAATTATTAAGCAACCCCAGTGTTTAAAAAATAAATGATGTATTTAATACTATTTTTAGTATTTATTGCCAAGCGAATAATTGTAAATGAAAATAGAATAGTCCTTTGTTAATACTGCACAATAACATGTGCATCAAATGAATTTATAAATATTTAATAATTACCTACATTGAAGTTTCATCAAAGAAAGAATTAAGAAAATTTAGGCTGATTCGGACGAGTTCATCTTTGCTTCCTTGCTTTGTAAAATCTTGCAATGTAACAATAACCAAGAACCATTCTATTTTCATTTAGAATTATCCACTTGGTAATAAATACTAAAAATAGTATGAAATATTTCATTTCTTTAAAAACAAAACTTGGATGACCTAATAATTATGGCCGGTAGGGTACGTTTCTTTGTCCTAATTATGTTTTCATTCATTTTTAACATGGCCAAAAATTAAAGTATATTGTTGTATGGGCGTTATTCGAAGATAACCACCTATAAACTCACAAAACACCAAAAGCTACATTAAATCCAATATGATATATCGATTTAAACTTATTTATAAATGGAACTTTGTCTGTGTGTAAGTCTCCGTTACCTATAGACTGCGAAACGGCTGAACCGATTTTCTTGAAAATTTACACAGTTGTACTATAAGCGTCAGCGAGTGTTTTAGCTAGGATTTGTGTCAAGGTACCCCCGATAAATATCAAAAATCGATAATCGAAGAAATCGGGTTATAGAAGGAGTGGTTTGATTTTAATCAAATTTGATACACTCATAGACAAAGACATAAGAAACGATATTCAGAGGTTTCAAGGTTGCAGTTCGTACAATAGTGCAGAAAATCAATAATATATATATATATATATATATATATATATATATATATATATATATAAAAGGCAAGATGTTTGGGTGTGTGTATGTTTATCTGCCTGTATGTCTGTATTTTTTTTCAACCCTTTTATTTTAGTTTTTGCTTCGGGTTTGGCTCTACGTAGGTATAATTGTAGTTCTTAATCTCAGCCAAGATACCATTTACTCAGGGGACTTATTTAGCCTTCAAAATTCAGGTTAAGACGAAAAAAAAAACTTATTTGATGTCGATACCAGGAAATCAAAATTTGACTTATATCCACTCATTTTTCTTCCAGTCTACGGTTTCGCTTTAACTGGAAACAACTATTGCTTTTTTAGTCTTTCGTGCCAACGTCTAAAGAGTTTGAGCTCCAGGACCATAGATTAGTTTTAAAGCTTTCATTACACCCGAGCAACGCCGGGCTATACTGCTAGTCCTACATAAGTGTAAACTAATATACTGTCAACCCCACATTGGTAAACTCCGATGTACCCGACGCATATATAGACACATAAAAAGTACAATGTCGGACAGTGAAGCAGATATCAATCTTCCGGCCAACACAGTTCGGCAGAGGCTATATTAATCAAAACACCTACATTCATCGAATCCAACGTACTGGTTTTTCTATAATGGAAGTTCAATTTAATATATTGCGCATAACACAGACAAAATAAAAATTTGATAAAATATTTGCTTCTCTTCCTCTAGATACTGTCGTGAAACTATAACCAGCTGTATTGCAACAAAGCGATCACGAAAGACTGAATGAAGCCGTCATTACTACGTATGAAAAATTGAATTCCGAAATGCTGGACAAGTTGATGTCCACCTCAGTCATAACACGTCGTCCGTCTATATATTTACATGAACTGATGTCTCTAGCGAATCGGATTGGTGTCGTTGATGATAATATAGTTCGGCATAAATTCCTACAGGCACTACCAGCATCGATCAAATCAGTGTTAGCAGCTCAAATCGACCTCGACACGAATCGTCTTGGAAAAATGGCGGACGATTTTCTTTATTTTAGACAACATAAGAGTCCAACACTTACAGGTGTTCCAAGTACAAGTAATAAGCAATAAGATCAAATGTCCATCTCCAAAGAATACTGCTCAGTGTTCGATCGCTCAATAAGGATCAGAAACCAAAATTCTGTAACGTCTAGTTATACTTTGCAGAGCAAGAAAAGTTCTGCAAGCCGTGGTGCAAGTAGCCGGATAAAAAATTGTTAAAATGCAGCCTAGTTCCCACCCTTCTTTACCTGCAACTTCTATAATCACAGTCAACTAAATCAACGGGTAGTGTTAGTCCCTACACAACCACAGCTTCTTGAAGTTGTTGCTCGATAAGGGGCTAGAAAAAATGAACTTTCTTGTGAACATCGGACCTGCCATATAAATCGTACAAAAGAGGTATTTACTCGGAATGTTTAACTATCAGTTGTATCAGCGAAGTGATTGAATGCGCAGGACAAGCCACGTTAAATTTTGGTGTTGCACAACTTCAGATGCGAACTTACTTGGATAGTTTGTGATCGCAGATACTAGAAAACCTCTCTTGGGTTATGGTTTCTTAAGCCATTTCGGTCTAGCGATCATCTGCTCTAATAACAGACTAGATCGATGCATAAACTAATAGACAGTCTAACGCGACACTAACGCCAGAAATTATGAACCTTACAGTGGACCAGAATAATTCTACCGGCACAGTGGTACGAAAAATTATGGAAAAAATGTCCAAACCTAATATCATCCCCACTGCAATCCTAATGCAAAAAGAAAAAAAAAAGAAAAAAACATTCATAGTATAGCAATCCTCCTGAAAAACTGGTGGCAATCCTCCTGCATTTACTAAACCACTATAATTATAAGCCCAAAAATTTGACATAGTGAAAGATGAATTTAGGAATCTCTAAAATGTAGGAACAATATCCTCTTCGAAAGCGGAATGGAGTCCGGCCTTTTCATATGGTACCTAAGTCAGCTGGCACATACACACCTGTAGGTGTTTTCAGGCAACTGAATACAATGACGAAGCTGATCGATACTAACTGCCAAATATAAATTCACTGGAATCTAAGCTGTTTTGTAAGAATATCTTTTTTTTTTAAATTGATTTATCATCAGCTTACCATCAAGTGCCACTCCATCCGGACGATTGATGTAAAACAGCCATTACAACATTTTTTCGTTTGTTCGAGTACAACTACATGCCCTTCGGACTACGGAGTACATTTCAATGGAAAATGGACAACTTCTTCCGTGATTTCAATCGTACATTCATAGATATCGATGACATCTTCATCTCTTCAAACAATGAAGAAACTCATTTGAGGGACCTTGATCAAGTTTTTCAAAAACCTAGCGGGTACGATCTAAAAATTTATCTTTCTAAGTGTCCCCATAACCCAACTCAAATGCTAACTTTTAGCTTGTTACATACAGTTCTAATTATGCTGTAGATGTAGTATTACATCAAATGGGAAATGACCAACCGATTCCTAGAGGTTTCTTTTCGAAGAAATTGCTGCGGACGCGACAAAAATATTCTATCCTTTACAGGGAATTACTTGTTGATAACGTTTCATTTTAAATACCAAATAGAAGGCATGAATTATTAACCAACCACAAACCTCTTTGCAATACTTTCACAAGCCAAACTTCCTTGAAATCTAACAGACAGCAATGATACCTCTGTTTTACAAGTGAGTATGACACTGATATTACACACATAAAATGTCATCAGAATATAGTTGCTGACTGACTGTTTATCTCGGCCAGCCAATGCAGTTAATATCAATGTATACAATTTGTAGGAGATGGTGAAACACCAAACTACCGATAAAGAAATTAAAAAAAACTTTCATGATCAGCTGAAGTCATATCCTGTAAATGAGTATCAAAATATCCTATGTGACGGGTCATTACTCTTTTGTGACGCAAGAGCTCAGGAAATCAGTATTTGGGAGTCTACATACTCTATCCCACCCCGGAATATCAGTTTCGATAGTGGATCAGGATAATTCTACCGGCACAGTGGTACAAAAAATTATGGAAAAATATCCAAACCTAATATCACCCAACTGCAATCCTAATGCAAAAAAAAAAATTTAAAAAATTGATAGAACTGAAACTAGTAACAATACTCCTGCATTTTCTAAACCCCGAATCAGCCTAAAAATTTGGCATAGTGAAGGAAGAATTTAGGAAACTCCAAAATGTAGGAATAATATCCCCTTCGAAAGCGGAATGGAGTTCGGCTTTTTCATATGGTACCTAAGTCAGCTGGCACATACACACCTGTAGGTGACTACAGGCAACTGAATACAATGACGAAAGCTGATCGATACCAACTGCCAAATATAAATTCACTGGAATCTAAGCTGTTTTGTAAGAATATCTTTTTTTTAAAAATTGATTTATCATCAGCTTACCATCAAGTGCCACTCCATCCGGACGATTGATGTAAAACAGCCATTACAACACCTTCGGACTACGGAACGCACCAAGTACATTTCAATGGATAAGTCTTTCGTGATTTCAGTTGTACGTTTATAGGTATCGATATCGTCTTCATCTTTTCAGATGATGAAGAAACTCGTTCCAGGGACCGCAACCAAGTTTTGTAAAAACGTAGTGAGTACTATTTAACAACTTCTCTTTCTAAGTATTTGTTCGGTAGTCATGAGCTTGATTTTTTTTAGGATTCAGCGTTTCTGGCGATGGCATTAAACCCAACACAAGGAACTTGGCTGAAATAAATTAATTTTCTCCTCAAACGATTCTCAGTCATTGCGTCGATTCCTTGAAATGGCAAATTTCTATAGGAAGTTAGTTCCACGTCTTAGCGATGCGGTGTTCCCACTCATAGAATGCATAGGCGTGAAACGAAAATCGAAAGACTTCACACACACACACACACACACACACACACACACACACACACACACACACACACACACACACACACACACACACACACACAGTCGGGTAAATTGAATCTTTCAAATAAATATAAAGAAGATATTGTTAAGCATAACTGCAACTCAAAAACTAATTTTTTTTTTTTTTTTAATCATATCACCCCAAGCAAGGCGATAACGCCACTGATGCGCAGGGGGCTACGTAAGGGTAAAAAGAATGGAAAAGAGAAAGCCGGAAACCGCATCTTAAACAGGAAACAAGGGATGAGCCTCTTCACCTGTTCAATAGATGTGGGTGGAGTGTGAACCGGGCGATAGTTTAGTCTATCTACTCTAATTGGAAAAAAAAAATAAAAAAATAAAAAGTGAAAAGACTTGAAAAGGGGAAACCGGAAACCGCATCCTAAACAGGAAACAAGGGATGAGCCTCTTCACCTGTTCAATAGATGTGGTTGGAGTGTGAACCGGGCGATAGTTTAGTCTATCTACTCCAATTATAACTTCCAACTTCTTATAGATAGTTTGAATTTCGCTGTAGATGCGGCATTACATCAAATATTACGGTATGAAATATTTTACCTTCGATAGAGAAGGTAATTACTAGGTGCTTAGCTGGCAGTCTTACATTTTAAACATCAAATAGAAGGCAGGAATTAATTATCATTAACCTTTCACAAACCTCTTTGTAAGGTATTGACAAGCCACACTCCCCTGAAATCTAACAGACAACAATGTCACCTCTGTTTTACAAGTGAATATGACACTGATATTACACACATAAAGGTCATCAGAATATAGAAGCTGACTGCTTATCTCGACCAGCCAATGCAGTTAATATCAATGTATACAATTTGTAGGAGATGGTGAAATACCAAATTACCGAAGAAGAAATTAAGAACTTTAATGATCAACTGAAAATGAGTATCGAAATATCCCATGTGAAGGGTCATTACTCTTTTGTGACGCAAGAGCTCAGGAAATCAGTATTTGATAGTCTACATACTCTATCACACCCCGGAATAATAACTTTGATAAAAATGATCAGATCGAGTTACTACTGGCCCAAAGTGAACAAATCAATTAAAAAACATCGTGTAAAGATTTTCAGGAAGCAAAAATAAGTAAGCGTACAAAGTGAAGTTCAGCCATTTAAATTGCCTTCTGGTCGTTTCCAAACAGTGCAAGTGGATATAGTGGGTAGGTTAAGATTTGGTCAATTCGTAATTGTTATGGGGAAACACACCTATTCCTCAGATAATGGACTCTCCCTCCTATATTAATAAGAGTTAACGGGAAGTTCATAGGAGTTCTTTAGACTTCTATTGGAGTTCAGTAGAACTACTAGGCAGTTGATATTAGTCGGCAGTTAGCCGAATACTAAGAAGTCAGCTTTCAGTGTAAGATTACCAAGTTCCTAACATTTTGGGTACGTTAAGTCGATTAGCAACCGACATAGCACGATTATAACCTTCAGTGCGAAAACTACTCCACAACAATAATTAAATTTATTCGAATTTAATTTACTAGTGAGTGGAATATTGCCTTTGTTCTGCTTTAAGGTGAAGATGAAAGCTATAATAAGTATATTCTTGTATTCTGAAACAATAACAAGTAAAAAAATTCAAATACATGGGAAGTGTTTTGTCAGAGGATTGAAAATGTGACATGGAGATTCAAAGATGCATTGGCATGGCCAAAGACGTATTACAGAAGCTAACCAGAGTACTGAAAGACAGGAAAATCTCATAAAAACAAAGAAAAGAGTGTTGAATTCCTATGTGATATCTGTCCTTCTGTATGGAAGTGAATGCTGGACGATCTCATCAAGGATGAAGGAGAGGCTTGAGGTAGCAGAAATGGGGTTTTAGAGAAGGATGCTGAGGATACCATGGTCCGAGCACGTGTGCATTGATGAGGTGTTGGAAAGAATGCAAACGAGAAGAAAACTCATATCAGGAAGAAACAAATGAGGTTCCTGGGACACGTAATGAGGAAGGAGGGCCTGAAGAACTTATTACTCCAAGTGGAAGTCCTTGATCGGCTATGTCCTGAATGGACACAGTACATGAAGTAGAAGAAGTGAGGCATATTACCTTTGTTTTGTTTCAAGGTGAAAAATCTATAATAAGTATGTTCTTGCATTCTGAAGCAATATGTTCGTCTACCACGTGGGTCAAAGGACACACATAAAGATGCACAGTTGTAATTGTGAATGTTTTCCCCGTATTTCACTAAACTAGAGTAGTGAAAAAATAACTTATATATACACGCATGTTCACGTGGAATTGGAACGCTATCAACAATTCCTGAGAGAAACTTTGTGTGCCCTCCCAAAATAACGTTTATAATTTACAAATCTACCATTCATCCGTGCATTGAAATTTTCTTTTTTAATCATATCACCCCAATCTAGGCGAAAACGCCACTGATTCGCAGGGGGCTACGTAAGAGTGTAAAGACTGGAAAAGAGAAAAATCGGAAACCACACCCTAAACAGAAAACAAGGGATGAGCCTCTTCACCAGTTCAATAGACGTGGGTGGAGTGTGAACCGGGCGATAGTTTAGTCTATCTACTCCAATTGAAAAAAAAAAAATTAAAAAAAAAGAGTGAAAAGATTGGAAAAGAGAAAAACCGGAAACCACAACCTAAACAGGAAACAAAGGATGAGCCTCTTCACCTTTTCAATTGCTGCTATATCTGGTCTGGTGTTCCGAAGAATCTGAAATGTAATCGATCTTGACCTGGTATCTCGACTTCAGTCACATTCTCACTGACTTGCTGTGACTTCCCTCTGTCTTTTCTACAAAAAAAAAAAAAGAGTGAAAAGATTGGAAAAGAGAAAAACCGGAAATCACAACCTAAACAGGAAACAAAGGATGAGCCTCTTCACCTTTTCAATTGCTGCTATATCTGGTCTGGTGTTCCGAAGAATCTGAAATGTAATCGATCTTGACCTGGTATCTCGACTTCAGTCACTTTCTCACTGACTTGCTGTGACTTCCCTCTGTCTTTTCTACAAATATTTTCATGGCAACTGCTCTGATGAGATTTTTTCTTTGGTATTACGACTACGTGAATTTAAGCGTGCTACTAGATTGGCATGTAGTTCTCACCTGTTTACTGTTGAAATAGTTAAACGCAAAAGCCAGTTTCTTTTCTCGCACTTCCTAACTATGGAACTTGCCTGTTAGTTTAATTTATGGATTTTGCATGCGTTCAATGAACATTTTTTTTTGTTTTGCTTTGAACAGCACTCTAAATGTGTGTCAGAATGTTATAGAGCATTGTTCTACGAGGTATTACCAAAATGTATCGGGGATGGTGCTATAAAAAGAAAACTACAGCACATATCAAGCCAGCATTTCGAGGTAGTCCCCTTCTGAAGCCGCACATTGATGGAAGCATTTCTGGAACTCTTTCTCTTGGGGATAGTGACCATTCTCTTGCATTTCCCTCGACGTCTTGAAATCTTGTTCCTTTCAAGCAGGGTTTGATTTTTAAATAGGAAAATTTGCAAGGGGCAAGATCTGAGGGAATATGGTAGTTGTTGGGCCTTGGAATGTTGTTCTTGGCCAAATACTGCTGCACAAGCCATGGTCACTGATGGAACCTCTGAGATGTGGTGAAACGACCACACTCTACGCACTTTCATTTCAAGCACTGCTGTCAGCGCTCGCAAATGTCAAGCGCTCTGTCTTCGGACAGAGAACAACTCATTCGGGGCTCCGTCTACACGCAGAGATTCGGCTGAGAAGAAAAGCCACGCTTTTTTTCCTGATCTCCCATATGCAGGGGCTAGGCAAAGTTTGATCATTGGCCCGAGTATAAGCGTTCGGGTTCCCAACGTTAAACTCGATCTTGTGCCCCATCTCTTCTCAGTGAGAAGGCATGTGTAAATTCATTTCTGAAGCCGCACATCGATGGAAGCATTTCTGGAACTCTTTTTTTTGCGGGGGATAGCGAGTAGCTGCCTCGTTGCATTCCCTCGACGTCTTGAAATCTTGTTTCTTTCAAACGAGATTTGATTTTTAAGAAGAAAAAGACAAAGGGGACATGATTTGGGGAATATGGCGGTTGCCAGCCACGGAGAATGCTGTATTGCACTGATGGAACCTCCGTGGTGTGGTGAGACGATCACACTCTACACGCTTTCCTTCCAGGCACAGGCTATAAACATCGGATATGAGCTAGAACGTTATAAATGAGTAAGTCAATCTGTACTAAGCGGCTTCATCCTGTGTACCTTAGCTCCGTCAGATACTTCTTTTTTTTATCAAACCTGTCTTTAGTCAACGTGCATGCAGTAAAGCATGAATTTACATTGTTCGAGCTATTATCATCTTCATTGTCATATTCACGATGCTTCGGTCGTCTTTAGGTGACATACATTGGAATTTCGAACTGAACCCTTCATATTGTCTCCCGGGCTAGATTGTTCTAGTTCCACGTGCCATGCCTTTTCTGGATATCGCAGTTTCAGTTATCTCTCTTTAGTAACTCAACTATGTGTCGGCGGAACTAGAAAAATCTACCCCAGTGGAGGAAATAAAAGATTTGGTTAAAAATTCCAACGTATATCACTTGAAGAAGGCCGAAGCCTACAACAGTCGAAACGTCGTGAATATGACAATAAAGTTGAGGACAATAATCCGGATAATGTAAATAGTGTAAATAGTTACAATACCTCTTCTCAGAAATATAGTTAAAATATGAAACATTATTTATTGGATTGTTTATTTGCAAGAAGAATTGTATATTTACATTATAAAAAATAATACAATTAGCACTAATGCAATGCAACATCTATCATTTACCAATTTATAAAAAAATAAATTTGCAAGAAAATTTTATTCATAAAATTAGAAATATTTACTAAATTATTAAAATATGTGAACCAACTATAATGAAATCCCTTTTATTTACCATTTTATAAAGTTGAAATCAATTGGCAATGAGTCGATGTTTTGTCAACCGTTCTAATTAAATAGTATAAATAAATAATCTAATGAATACATAAATAGTGTTTATTTTTGTTGTCAATTCTCAAGAACAACTAAAAAGTATAAATACACTTTCATTTGTTTAGATTTTATTCCAATTATAATCATAGCTTTTTAAAATAATAAACATTACCGAAGAGTGTAGTTAAAAAAAATCGTTGTCATGGGAAAAACTATTCTTTTGACATTCCGTCATATTGCAAGTACGTTTCTCCATGTTTGCACCCAAAATTGCAAGTACGTTTCTCCATGTTTGCACCCAAATTTTTGCAGTTTGATAATAATTTTTCCTCTTAGCAATGATACTGTCTCATTGGGGACATGTTTATCTATATTTGCCACGTCGTCCATATCAGATGGGCTCTCAAGGACGCATGGTAAGAGTTCAAATCTTGTCTAGGGTTATTTCTTTGTTTGCCGATTATTGCTCCTTAATATTCCTCATTTACCAATCTATGTTTCCCTCTTAACAATCGAAACATGAAAAGCGACACGAAGAGACAAAACAAAAAGGAAGGAAGAAAAATAAAATGAATGAACAACTGTAAAAATATTACAGTGATTTCCTTAAAATAAATTTGGACGACATAAATAATTTGCATCTTCGCTCCAGCCTCAATTAGATTTTGATGTATTTCACTTGTTTAAACAAAATGTACGTTCTGAGGAAATTAAAAAAAAATCCACGTATATTGATACATGGGAGACGTTAACTCTCAAAATGTCAACACCAGACGATTTTCATTTGGAATGTGTTTTTCATGGGAAAATCATTGTATATATTGCAAGAGTAGAAGAAAAAGAAAGTCTTGTTGATATAGTAAAATACTTATTACCTAGCATCTCTTTGTATGAAATTTCTTTTTGATCTCGTGTCTCTCTGTATGAAGTCTCGTAGCAATTCTTTTTATGAAGTCGCTCTTTGATATCGCTCACAAGAAAAATTGGAAAGATGGAGCTATTTTTTCCGGCAGGGTAGAATACAATTATTGACTTCTAGATTTTATTTTTTTTAAGGGGTCTAAATTGACCGAGAGAATCTGGATTAACTTATAGACAATTTAGCTTAGTTTGGCGAAAGGTCACAAATACAGAGCGCCCAAATGTGAACGGAACTCACAGCATTGTAGTATTTCTTTACTACACAACCCCTCCAAATATTATACCACAGCGAAGTGCTTATTTCACGTTTTTATTTTATTTGACCTTGGTCGAGACCATGCAGTCCATAACTCCATACTGCAGTCAGTATGGCGCTATATAATCTTTTCAATGGCTTTATAATCTGCGCCTCGACAAGTCTACTTACAGTTTTGAATTCAGAATTTTCCTTCTACTAGACTGGTTGCTAACCACGGCAACACGCCTCTCCTGCTATTTAACCCACAGCTGAAACAAACAGCATCCCATTATATCGAACTTGGGAATCTATATTAAATATATTTAAAAATAAATTTTAGAAAATTACAGAACTAATATTGATTTATTTATTTTTACGGTTTAGCAACCTTTTGTGGGTCATTTAAAGCCGAAACATATTTTGTATTATAAAAATAACAATGATTTTTCCATATAGAAGTCCTACTGTGTAACCCATAGCTGGGAGAGATTCATACCTTTCCCAAGGTTATTTGTAAATATAACGAACCCGACGAGAATTCGAACACGGCTGTTCGATTTCTCAGTTCTAGCTGTTATCCACTACACCACATGCATTATTTCGGAAAAGTATGCAAAACTTGAAATTGAAGAAACTGACGAATAATTATAAAAAAACATGTCTTTCAATAGCCAAATGTACCCAGACATTGAAGAATTTATATTTAAATGTGCAACTGGAACCAAGAAAATTGTCCAAAATGAAGTTAAAAAATAAGTAAATAAATATTTAGCAAATATCTTTCGTTGGTCCTTAATAAAACTTGTATAAGCAAAAAATATCTGCCTAACTCTACGGCATTGTTCAAATCAGCGTCCCCTGCTTTGGAGGAGAAACCTGCGTTTGATCTGGTGTGCCTTAGGCTGCTCAGCCACGGAGTGTGATCATTGCTATCGGAACTTGTTAGTTAACTTTTAGATTTATTTTCCCATAATATTTTGATTTCGTTGATGAGATGTGTGTTAAATTTACCCATCAAAATTGCCGTGCGATTTAAGATTTAAAATTTTTTATATCTATAAATATCGGCTCTGTAAATAAATAAATTACATTGAGCCATCTGGCAGGATCAGGCAGGATTTACACACAAATATATATAGGTAATAAATCTGAAAAAGCGGCTTGGAGGTAAACCTCAAAGGATCGTATTAATATATATTAGCAGTATAGCCCGGCGTTGCTGGGGTGTAATGAAAGCTTTAAAACTAATCCATGGTCCTGGAGCTCAGACTCTTTGGACGTTGGCACGAAAGACTAAAAAGCAATAGTGGTTTCCAGTTAAAGCGAAACCGTAGACTGAAAGAAAAATGAATGGATGTAAGTCAAATTTTGATTTCCTGGTATCGATATCAAATAAGTTTTTTCGTCGTAAACTAAATTTTGAAGGCTAAATAAATCCTCTGAGTAAATGATATCATGGCTGAGACTAAGAACTACAATTATACCTACTTAGAGCCAAACCCGAAGCAAAAACTAAAATAAAAGAGCTGAAAAAAATACAGACATACAGGCAGATGAACAGACACACACACATATATATATTATCGATTTTCTGCACTATTGTAAGAACTGCAACCTTGAAACTTCTGAATATCGTTTCTTATGTCTTTGTCTATGAGTGTATCAAATTTCCTTAAAATCGGACCACCCCTTCTATAACGCGATTTTTTCGATTATCGATATTTATCGGGGGTACCTCAACACAAAACCTCGCTAAGAACACTCGCAGACGCTTATAGTACAACTGTGTAAATTTTCAAGAAAATCGGTTCGGCCGTTTCGGAGTGTATAGGTAACGGACACACACCCACAAAGTTCCATTTATAAATAAGTTTATATATATATATATATAGTCCGTCTGTATTTCACATAAACCTCAATAATTCGAATTTGACCAATTTTTTCGAAGTTCAAACGATTAATTTGGACACCAAAACAAAACTTGAGTTAAACTTTCAAATAGTTTCAATATATTTTATTAAAGTTATTGGATTTATTATATAAAAAAAATTAACAAAGTTATTAAGCAAAACCAGAAAAAAAAAACACTTTTTATTTCAATCAGTCAGCTACTTGCCATACGTGATACACGCTTGAGCGATCATGTCTCTTTCGATCCATAACTGACTAGGCAGAATGTTTTCTCGCAGTAGATTGCCATTTCTTTCTGCGATAGACTGGTTGTCAACCAATCTTTTTTGATAACCACCTATAGCTGGAGGGAGAAGTGATGGATTGCTACCTCCTTTCCCAAAGTTTTTTGTACGTAAGTGAATGCAAGGAATTCATTAGAATTTCTTGAATTTACTTCAAGAAAAAATAAGATCAGTTCCTAACAAAGTGCAAACATATAAAATAAATTTTTGAGGCATTTACATCTTAATATAGTGACACTTATTCTCAATATTAGCCACAAATCTATTATTAATTGATTGTGAAATCTTTTCTTTTGCTGGTTCAATTTCCGACATGATGGTTCCATTGAGCCTGCTTTGTTGGCATATTTTTTGTCATCTTCATATAATTTCATATTCACATTGGACCATAGATTTTTGAACGAATTCAAATCGGGACTTAATTGTGGACCTTCCATTCATTATCTTCTCTCCTGTAAAGCCTTTGCGCTTAAAGTTCACAGGTAACTTTAGATACATGCAAAGGAGCATTGTCGTACATAAATATACAATTCAGTCTTAAACTGTGAGACTGGGACCTGTACCATTCAAAGAAAGTCTTGTCCATGAAATAATAATAGTTAGCACTGTTCAGTTTAAAGCCTTCATTGACGTTGAATGATCTAATAATGGTTAGGTCAACAATTTCAGATCATATCAGCACACTGCCGTCTCTTTGCTGTCTTCTTTTAGCCTCAGTCACATCGGATAAAATCCATCTTTCGCCCATCCATCGAGTGTTACTCGAGATTCGTCCTTAAAATTACATTAAAAAAGTCAAGTTTCATGTTTCCATTGGTTCAGTTTTGATGCTTTAAAATATTTACTGTACTTCGCCTAGGAAATTTCTGAAAAGATCCAAATTTGCGAAATATTCTACATCTTTTATTATTCTTGGTTCCTTCGATTCCAATCTGTTCAAAGATATGAGCTCTGATCGAAATTGGTTGTTTCGATTTAACTCATCTTAATTTACATTAACCTCGAGAAGACAATTTTAAAAGCCTTTTCTTTTGCTTCTAAGTCTCAACTTAGTTATATTATATATATATATAAACAACCCTCTTTATCGTTAACTGATATCGTTAATATTTCCAATGTGGACATTCCCTCATTCAACCCGTTACTTATTTTGTTTTTCAGTATTTGTTAGGTTCTTTTCAATACATGTTTCAAGATAAAAAAAAAAGTAAAAAAAGTATTTTCATTAGATTTCAGAGTTTTTAAACTAATATTAGTTTTATCTGCAAAATAACTTCAGACTGAATATTTTTATAATAAATCCAATAGCCTTGAGAAAACATGTTGAAACTACCTAAACAATAATTTAAAAAGTAATATTTTCTTTTGGTGTCTATATTTATTGTTTAAATTTTGACAAAAATTGGTCAAAGAAAATTCTTGTTATTAAGGTTTATGTGATTTGCATAATAACCTCAGACAGACTATATATAATAATAACCTCAGACAGACTATATATATATATATATATATATATATATATATATATATATATATATATATTGTAACTAAGTTGTTGAACTCGTAGGTTTATTTACCTTTTTGTTCATGCACTTACTTTTATAAAGAGTGCTCGATACAAATGTAGAGTGTTATACTGTAATGGTTGTTACAATGTTTTTAAATTCATAGTATCACTACACAAAAAGTGTCTTATGTTTCGAAGCCAGCATGAGATTTTTTTGTGTAGTGATACTATGAATTTAAAAACATTGTAACAACCATTACAATATATATATATATATATATATATATATATATATATATATATATAGTTACGGAAAGTTCCGGATATTAACGAAATGGAATTAATAACCGACATATTTAATTTATTTGTTTGAACATTATTTTTAATCGATACTCGTATTTGAGTAGATATTCTTTTTATAATTAAATTACATTTATTCATGCCCACATACGACCTAATTAGGTCCATATGTTTTTTCAGTATGTGAGAACACCTGATTACATGTAGGTTGTGTTAATCTTGGATGTAGTCGATTGTGCATTCTTGAACTGATTATACCTTCATGTATTGATCATTCTACTCATATGTGTACAGGTTAATATCAAGATCCGAATGATGTATGCCGGTATATATGGATATATATGTGTAGTGTTCGTTACGATGAATGAAATGTGAAATATACCACCTCGTTTAGTAGTTAAAAGTAGATGGATAAGTGTACACAGGCGTACATTTTCTTTATACTAGGTTCCTCTACTCATTTTCGATACTTCAATTTAAATTTAATTTTTAAAAATAAAAATGTTTTCTTGAAGCTTTACTTTTAACTTTAATTAAAAGCCAAGAAATTAAATTTATTAATTACAATAGCAAAATATCCTGGTGTATTTCAAACCGATATTATATTGATCGAAATCAAAAATTTTGTAGATTTAAAAAAGAGTTGTTAAAATTTCAAATTTTCCGCCATTTTTCATCGATTGTAAACAGAAGCCGTTTAAAAAATCTTACAAAAATAAAATACACCTCGCTGACGCATCATTTTATTCAAATTACCGACTTTAAACTTACCTTAAGTTGGCTTGAAACAAGAATTATTTGCTTACTTCCTGAAATATTAAAAAAAAAGAAGCTTTTCTCAATTACGGTATCCTTGTTATCGTATCTGTCAACATTTGTCAAGGAGGTGTTAATGATATGACTTACAGTAGCCGGCCAAAAAATGCCAAGTATGGAAGACGAATTTAGTATAAATATATACAAATCCATTTTTTTTATTTTTAACTATATTAGAATTAAAATTCAACAGTTTTCAGCAATTATACAATATTTTATAGAATTTTGTTAGTTTAGCTTTGTAGGCTTACGTTTGAAGATGTTTTATGAAAAATAAAAATTAAAATAATATAAAACTTTCTTTTAAAAAATTGTAATAGAATGAAAATAACGGCAGAGGTAACTCAATAATTTATGAAATTTTATGGCATTTATTAATTTTTATTTTTAATATCTATTTTTCATATTCTTTTTAGGTACCTCCACAAATTGTGAATTTCACAATTTTTTTTTAATCGTGTCGCCCCAAGCAAGTGCCAGTGTTGAGGAATGTTACGAGAAGGAGTGACAGGATGCCGGGGGTGTCAGGAAGAGGGTAGGAGAAGGAAGAGAATACTGATGAGAGTGGGGTGGACGAAGAAAAAAGCATGATAGGGAGGATGTAAGTTAGTGAGACAGGAGATGACTATTGACTTTGCATTTAAATTCTTGGAGATTATAGCTGTCGGGAAAACAAGTATGCGGAAGGGAATTCCACAGCCAGGAAATGCGAGAAAAGAAGCTGATGGAGTAGTGGGACCTAGTTGATAATCTTGTGGCTCGAGGAGATTCATATATAGGAGGTACCAGTGAGCTAAGTTCATCGGAACAGAAGCCGTGAAAGTATTTGTAGAAGAGACACAGGGAAGCCACACTGCGTCGGTGAGAAAGCGACTGTTTCCTAGCTGCCAAGTCGGGATCGATCACATTACAAATTCTCCGTTTGATTTGGTCGAGGACACCTAAGTGGATAGCAGGAGCACCCGACCAGATATGCACGGGTGGAGAGTAGATTTGTATATGTACAGGATTGTTTCGGACGGGAAAAATTTCCTGGCCCTACGCAGAGGAGCGTCTTTCTTAGCAGTGGGTTTAGCTATGGATTCTATATAGTTATTCCATTTGAGGTCTGATGTGAGAGTTAATCAGAGGAGACGCAGTGTTTTACTTTCAGGGAGAGAAGCCTGATCCATGTTAATAGGCGGGAGGAACGATTGTCTGTGGTGGCCTTTTTTTTTTTTTTTTTGAAGAAAATTAGAAATTAAAATGTAAACTGTTACTTTAATGATAAATATCAATTACGGCCATCCGTATAAATAAGATACGAGCAATCAAAATGCACACAATTAAAATGTTTTAATTATTTTAAAAATTGACGGGGTAAATCATTTGTATTAAGCTTTTTAATTTGCGATTATTAATTGTAGTCTTTATACATTAATTTCATATCCTAGCCCGCTCATTTAAGCAAGAAATTTAAAAATATTTTTGAAACTTTATATATTATTATAAAAATAAGTTTTGAAAATGAAAATAATTCTTGTAAAAATTCATTATTCATTATGTTTTTTTTCTTTTCAGTCAATGATATGCTTAATTTATATTGTTCATAAAAGTAATCAAAAGTTTATCCAAATAAAAATTGGCATAGTTATTGAATTTTCGCAATTCGGGCCTACTTTTTAGAAAATCGGGGACTATTGAAGAAAAACAAAACAAAAAAAAACAGTTGATTAGCATTTCTCAATGACGCCTAAATTTAATTATATTAGGTTTATTGGGGCCCAATGACGATTTTTTAAGCATTTCTGGAAATTAATTGGTTGGTGGGGGTAACATATGTAAAAAAAAAATATTTTTATCAATATTTTATAAAAAAATAATTGTTTCAAAATTTATTTACATCAATTATGAATAAGTCCTGAATTTTTCATCAAAATCCAACCATTATTTGATTTTTGCAAAAATTTCCAAATTAATGTGTCTTTCACGGTCAAAAAAGTGCATTGCGTAATATTACGTTTTTTTACGTAATAAACTATGCGTCAATTTAGATCTTGCACTGACGTAAGAAAAAAGATTTTCTACAAAAATTTCGAACGTGTTAGAAATCATTAAAAAATTTAAAAACTAATTAAAAATGCTTTGATCTATTCTCTTTATAATAATATAAACATTTTGCCGATAAAACTAGTTTGGGTTTTTTTTCTTTCATACTATACTGTTTTTTCAGCGATTTTTTGGCGGTACCTAATTTATACATAAGGGTATATAAAAAGTTGTTATATATATATATATATATATATATATATGTGTGTGTGTGTGTGTGTGTGTGTGTGTGTGTGTGTGTGCGTGTGTATACATGTGTGCGTAGATTTGCTCCTCATAAATTTTCGAGTGTGTGAACACAATAATTGTATGTGGATTAAATAGATGAATGTATGTATGAAGAATACATTTATATGTGCGCACATACGCATCTGGGGGTGCGGGTGCATCTATGAGTAGATATACGTATGGATGTGAGGATGTATGTAAGTTTGAAAATATATGCGTAATTTGGGAGTATGTGTGAGTGAGAATTGTTAGCATACTTATATATATATATATATATATATATATATATATAACAGTTATAACAACACTATTAATACGCGCGGAAATCCCATCTTTATAAAATATATATGTGAGTATACGAACGCCAGATTCGTATGTGGGCATGAATAAATGTAAGTCTATAGGTATGTATAAGCATAAACACAGTCATATTTGTATGTATATATGAGGATGAGTGCGCATGTGTATGTGGATATAAGTTAGTGTACATGGGTTGGTTGATTTGTGGGGTTACAAACATACGTATCCATGGAATTAAAAGTAGGCGGTTAATGACTTGGTGGTCAACATCTTCGCGACTGGTCTGGATACACCCAACTGAGATGACGCCAATGCTTCTTTCTTTTTTCCTTTTTCTTATTTTATCTCTTCAGTTAATGGAAATGATTATTCCGGCAAAATTTTTTGTACCAGATGGAACGAATATTGTGTGGTCTGATGAAATGAGCTAATTTAGCTTATTGAAATGAATTATAATTTATAACCAGTATATATATATATATATATATATATATATATATATATATATATATATATATATATATATATATATATATATATATATATAGTGTATTTAGGCAGCAATCTCTCTTTTTATGCTGAAGTTTGTTTTTTTTTATAAATTTTTCGTGATCTTTTTTTCAGGACGTAAATTATGTAAAAATTATTGAAATGTTTTATTTCTCCAAGTGTTTTCTGTTATACTTTTAGCCATTATCAACATATATACACACAAACACCTTATATGTTCAATTAAAGTAAAATAAAATTCAATTTTGACAATGGCTAAAAATATAAAAATCAATAAAGCAATTGGAGAATTTTGACTTATAGAAGATTTTACTTCCGGTTGCTCCTTGCATCTTGAGGGTTTTACCACATTGCTTGGGGTAGCACCTCTCATCCCTACCTCTAGTGGCTCTTGAGCCTTGTACAAGATGAACACAGTTTTAATATATATCTATATATAGTGGAGTCATAGATAACCTTTAGATGTGTATTTGAACTAAGCATTGGAGCAAAGGTCTTTAAAAAGCGAAAATAATTTGCATACACAGTCACCCAATTACGTATGTTTGTTTTAGTTCAGTTAAATATATTAATTTTTTTTGTTAAAATATTTTTTTAAAATTTTCGCACCGCATTGAATTTGCTAGTAAATCAATCGAAAACATTATTCACACACCCAACGATACGCTTTCCCGAATGTATTATAGGAAAATTAACAAAAGGTTCCACACCGTACTTTTAAGCTAAAAACAACATCAGCAGGAACAAATAAAATAAGCAGTTCAAAAAGAGGAAAATAAATAAAATTTACCCAACATGGATAAATAAATAAATAAATAAATAAATAAATAAATAAATAAATAAATTAACGTTTGGTTGTCGTTAATTTGTTTACGTCTGTTTTGTTGAAGCAAGTGTCAATCATTTCTGTCTACGGCCTTTTGATGTCTGCCAAAACAACAACATGGGAATGTGAGGAGAAATGTTTAAAATAAAATGCACTAAATGAAACAAAAATGGCCAAGCCATCGGGTCCGTTAATTAGGAACAACAAACGATAGCAACCAACAAACAATTGCAAACATAAAGTCGCTCTGGACTTTTAGTCTAAATAACTGACGCACACATGACCACTTCAACTGAGCATGTGTGCTTAGATTAAACTCGTATCTATCTATCTATCTCACGTTTATCATGATCTATCTATCTATCTCACGTTTATCATGATCTATCTATCTATCTCACGTTTATCATGATCTATCTATCTCACGTTTATCATGATCTATCTATCTATCTCACGTTTATCATGATCTATCTATCTCTCTCACGTTCTATCTATCTATCAGGTTAGTAACCCCACGCAAATGCCGAAAACAGCACATGATGTTAAAATGTTAAAAAAAAAGTTTTATCATCAAAATGTTTATACTATTATTAAGAGGAAAGATCAAATTTTGTTGTCATTATTTTAAAAATTTCTTTAATCCCATATAACACATTTGAAATTTCAGTGAAAATTTATTTTTTTGTTTTCTGTCAGCGATTCACACACACCAGTTTACGTAATGGGACTATTAAGGGAAACGCAATATTACTCAAGTCGTTTTTTGGTGTTGAAAGACACATTAATTTGAAAACTCTTGCAAAAATCATTTATTTATCTGATTTTAATGAAACTTTTAGAACTTATTCACAAATGAATGAAATTATTTATGCAATTATTATTTTTAGAAAATTTTGGTGAAAATATATTTTTTACATCTGTTACCCCCCTCCAGTTAATTGCATAAAACTTGTAGAAATACATTATCTATACCAATTTTTTCATTTATTAGTTAAATGCAGGACTCATTAGGGAATATAAATAATGTAATTTATTTTTAGTTACGTGATCATTTTTCTGAAAATTTGCTCTGAATAGTAAATTCAAACTGCACATTTACTTTTACTATGAAACTTGTCATTAAAAGGCCACATGTTTCAAGCCTTGTCCCTCTTACGAAATGTTAAACTGGGTTATGTCAACGTTTGGACACCATACTTCCTGTTTGATTGATAACAGGTGCTGTCATCGCCTACCTGAAAGATCAACGAGTCAGACCATTGTAATTAAGAAATACTTTTACTTTAAATTTCATGACATAAACAAGTAATATTTGTTTTAAATCAGATTAATTTAACTTGAAATTTGATAATTTTCCAAAAATAACGAGTGAGAGACGTATATTTTAATTTTGCAAGGTTTTTAAAACCGAGAGTTAACTTTTGTTTACAAATGTGTCGATCGCTCAAAAAATGGCCGAAAAATTTAAAATTAAAAAAAAAAACTCAAATTTTAGATTCCAATGAATATAATTTCTGTTTGAAATGCACCAGTGTATTTTGCTTAGTGGAAATAGCAATGTTAATAATTTTTCTTTCAATTAAGCTAAAATTAAAGTTTCAAGAAACAAATTAAAATTTTTAATTGTAAATTAAAACCAGAGGAAGGCTGTTTGGTATACTGTGCACTGTATCTCTGTTTTCATTTCTTCTGCAAAGTTGGGTGATTCTACACAAGCCGTCACCACTAGAATCAAATCATATGGGTGGTTAGTCTGGGTGTTCATTTCTATAACTTCACTGCACACACACACACACACACACACACACACACACACACACACACACACACACACACACACACACACACACACACTAATAAAACAGTTATATATAATATATGGCTCCTGCCACGCTCATGGAGAGAGTCAGTAGTGAAGCAGTGTCGGCTCAGTTCATTCTCATTACTATCTGTTATTAAACTCTACTAACATTTATAAAAGGTCTTGCTGCGTGTTTGCTCTTTAACAGTGCTTTATCATTTTAGTTTTTTTTTTACAATAATTAGGTCGTCGAGTAGTGGAGAATACACATACACACACACACACACACGCATATATATTGTAAAAAAGTGACAGAACATGTAGATGTTATAGCCACTGTTCAAGCATTTACTTTTATAAAGAGTGCTCGATACAGAGTAGAGCTTTATATTATAATAGTTGTTACAAAAGCATAGTATCACTACACAAAAATTTTCATGTTTCGGAGCCGAACTGCTCCTCTTCGGATGATATGTGTAACTGAAAATAAATGGCGGAAACGATTTATTTTTGGGAATGTGAGGTGTAGGTGGTTGTTGTATGGGACTGGAATTTAGTGTGTCTAAACTAGTCCATCAGTATTTTGTAACCATAGAGATACACATTTGGGTTAGGAGAGGGAGAAAGGTGGCTTAGCTCCCGACAGGTCCGAAATTTAATTAATATCCATGTTTCATCAACAAAACAAAAAAGTGAATATCATTAATAAAATTTAAAAAAAAACATACAATACTGAATGTTACTTTAACTCATGTACTCATAGATAATAGTCAAATAAAAATTGTTTACCCATTTAGAAAAGCTAAGGTCCCACTATGCGATTTACCCAGACAAAACTAAAAAGTAACCTGGCCGGAGCTATACACATTTGTAATATTTTATAGACATTTTAAAATACTTTTCCATGTGACGAAGAATATCGTGTTTCGTGTCGTTTATTTATTTAGTACTAGCAGTATAGCCCGGCGTTGCTCGGGTGTAATGAAAGCTTAAAAACTAATCCATGGTCCTGGAGCTCAGACTCAGCCTAAAGAATATTTGCGTGAAGTTTGGTGAGAATCGGATAAAAAATGTAGATTTGTATAAAGGACATACAGATAAACAGACACACACACAAATATCTTGTCTTATATATATATATATATATATATATATATATATATATATATATTATCGTTTTTTCTGCACTATTGTAAGAACTGCAACCTTGAAATTTCTGAATATCGTTTCTTATGTCTTTGTCTATGAGTGTGTAATTTGATTAAAATCGGACCACTCCTCCTATAACCCGATTTTTTCGATTATCGATATTTATCGGGTGTACCTCGACACAAAACCTAGCTAAGAATACTCGCAGACGCTTATAGTACAACTGTGTAAATTTTCAAGAAAATCGGTTCAGCCGTTTCGGAGTCTATAAGTAACGGACACACACATACAAAGTTCCATTTATAAATAAGTTTAGATAATAATAGCTTTGTGTATATTGAGTCTTTCCTTGCAGTGTGTGCTATATAGTAATTTCATATTATCGGTTAATACTCGTATTTTGGTTGTTTGTGGTGTGATGATCAATATTTGCACTAATTTCATCACGTTAACCCACGAGACAGTGTGATGCTTGTGTGACTAAGGTAAGAATTTAATGTTGTTTTTTGATTGTTCGTATTGGCGATAAAGGAAACAATAATTCACAAACATGGTTTTTTCTAAGTTGGTATTATTAGGGTCAACAGGCCCAATAATCTCAATGCGCAAGCGCGCGCACACACACACACATTGTTAAAAAAGAGACAAGAGGTAAACTATTTTGTTTAAATCGGCAAAAACAAGTTTTCTTGTACTTTTTAAAATCATGGTGGTCCTCTGAGAATATATATATATATATATATATATATATATATATATATATATATATATAGGTAAAGAGGTAAAAAAAATCGTATTCCATTTTTAAGTTCCACTATTAAACTAACTTGATTATACATTTAGTAAATCAAAATATTAGAAAATGCTATTTTACCCATAAAGAACTTTAAGAAGGGAATTAATAATTCAAAGCGAAAATAAGCCAATATGATGTGTTAAGCACTCGAAGATTGCTGAAATGCATGAAACTCCGAGCGTAAAACATAGTATAATATATATATATATATATATATATATATATATATATATATATATAAACAAAATTTCTATGTTTAAATTAGTTGAATAACCATTTCTACGAGGACTTCTTCGCGTCTTCAGCAATGAAATATTTATTTAATCAAATTCGAAGGACAAAAGATTTTATACCGGCAGAAGTCAAAAAAAAAAAAAAAAAAAAATTTGCATTCACAGGAAAATAAATTGGGGTGTGATTAATAATTTTTGAATTTAAAGAAGTAAACAGGGAAACAGACAGATACCTATGTTTATTATTAGAAGACACCATTCTCCCTTATCTGAGTTAAGAAGTGGTAGGGGGAACGAAAGGCAAAAGGAAAAAAGAAAAAGGAAAGGAAAGGAAAAAAGGAAAAGGAAAAAATGAAAATGGGGAGAAGGGGTGGTTGACAAGGAAGTAAGCTAAGAAAAGAAAAAAGAAAATATTTTTCCCATAGAAACAAAGGAAATTGCTATCATCAGTGTTAAAAAAACATTGAAAAAAATTCACCAAAATAATTTTAGTTTAAACAAATAATGACGGGGGCAAATTTTATAGAAAAAAAAATTTGACATACAAATTTAAATTTAAACATAAATCTTTAATTTTAGATTTAAAATTAAAATTAAAAATATTAACTTTAAGGCTAGATTTCAAAAGATCAATTACGACAAGTATGCACACATCAACACACACACACACACACACACACACACACACACACACACACACACACACACACACACACACACACACACTCCTGAACATAATTTACTTAAAAACCTAAAGGATATTCGAAATTCACGAGTTAAATTTAATTTTAATTATTTTTGAAAAATTTAAGAAACTAAATTAAAGGCGGCTTAGTACGAAAGGAACAAAATTATTATATTTTTATTGTAAGGGCTCTGCTAAAAGTTAACCAAAACTAATCTTTATGTGTAAAAGGTAAATTAGATTTAGTATTAAAAATAAGTATAGATATACATATACAATTATAACAAGGCCTGGGGAAGTTAAATGAGTAAATGTAGTCATGGAAAAACAAAATGGAGATAAGAATCTTCACAAAAACAAAACAAAATATATAAAGGTGCAGGAAAAAATGGGGCCTAAAAAGTTAGTCTACAGATTCTTACATGTTAAATAGTAGATATTTAGATAGGAAGAAGGAAGAAGGAAGAAGGAAGGTATCTATAAGGCTGGGATTAGTATTTGGTAGTGGGGTTCAAATTTACTAGCTTAAAAAAATTATTTTACTAAAATCATAGATTAAATCTAAAACTTAAATCTAAGTTTTAAAATTCAAATTTCGACTTATGGTGGCATTTGCTAAGGAATTGTTTCCGTAAATTTAAAAGTAGGTGCTGATTTGGGTACTTTAATATTTGTATTTTTTCCTCTAAACATAGATTGCACCTATCGTGAAAATTTCTAGGGGTACGGGCTGAGCCTATCAGTTTCCAACTAACTTTCCTTTTCCAATCCAAGTCAGAAACATCAAACAGCCCTTTCACGAAGATTTTGGAAAATGAAGGAAGAAGGGCTAAACCCTATAGTTAGTTTAAATTCTCAACTCAGATAAGGGAGAGGGGTGTCTTCTAATAATGAACATAGGTATCTGTCTGCTTCCCTGTTTACTTCTTTAAATTCAAAAATTATTAATCCCACCCCCATTTTATTTTCCTGTGGATGGAATTTTTTTTTTTTGACTTCTGCCGGTATAAAATCTTTTGTCATTTGAATTTGATTAAATAAATATTTCGTTGCTGAAGACACGAGGAAGTCCTCCTAGAAATGGCTATTCAACGGATTTAAACATCAAAATTTTGTTTTATTTTTATATTTGGCTCTGTAATTAGAATATGATATTTGCATTGAGCCCTCCACCTTGATCAATTTTAATATTAATGAAATGAATATTAATTAGGATCGGGTTTTTGGGATTTACCTACCTGATTATCCTTTTGGATAATATATATATATATATATATATATATATATATATATTATTCAGTTAAGTGCCATATGTGATACACGCTTAGGCGATCATGTCTCTTTCGAGACATAACTCACTGGGCAGAAGGTTATTCCGCAGTAGGTTGCCATTGCTTTCTGTGGTAGACTGGTTGCCAACCAAGGCTATAGAACCCAATCTGTCCTGTTATTTAACCCATAACTGGAGAGAAAAGACGGATTAATATCTTTTCAAAGGGTATTTGCGCGTAAGTGAATGCAGACAATTCAACTGGAATTTGAACTCGGTTCCTCGAATTCGATGATTTTTTTGTTTTTTACATCTTGTGTTATTTAACATTATTTAAAGCTATTTTCATTTGCTAATCGACGGTAGGGTTGAGAAAATTATTGATTTTAAGTGTTTGTTTTATTTTGCTCAATTACTTCAAAGATAATGTGTGCGAAGAGGAAATAATTATTGCTCGTTAAATGATTTTTTTTTGTTGCAATTACTCATTTTATTTCCGTGAGTTTATTCATTCTTGTAATTAAAAGGACAGGCATTTTTGCTATTTTTTTTATCCCAGTAAATTGTAAAATTGTGACTATTCATATTTTTAAATAGCATCGTCTGATCTGAACTTTCATAAAGCTGTCATGCATGGCTCCAAATACGTTCAGAAATATCTAAACTGTCAGCTGTATATAAACACTTTCTAAGATCTTCTTCTTCTATGTGCCCAGTCCTTACAGGATGTAGGCGATCATGGCTTTCCAAATCTCTCTATCCCTGGTGACTCTTAGCACGCTTTCTCCTGTTACACCACACAATCCTCGTTCTGTCATCCACCTGATCAGGCCCTTCAAATATGTTATCCGCTGCATTCGCCTGCTTCTTTCTCCCTCTATTTGGCCTGTTAGTAGCCCTTCTTCCTCATTGCATGTCACAGGAACTGTAGCTGTCTTTTCCTGATGCTCAGTATTAATTTCATTTTCGTTTTCATCCTTTCCAAAACCTCATATTTGCTCACATGCTCGATCCATGATATCCGCAACATCCTTCTGTAGAACCATATTTCAATTGCTTCCATTTTTTCCTTCATCTTTGATGATATTGTCCAGCAATCACTGCCATATTGGAGAAGTGATATCACATAGCAATCCAGTACTTTTTTCTTTGTTCATAGCAAAATTTTCATGTCTCTTAATACTCTACTCAACTTCTGGAACGCGTCCTTCGCCATACCAATTCGACTTCGGATCTCTGCGTCGCACTTTCCGTCTTCTGTTAGAACATTTCCCATGTATTTAAATTTTTGTACCTGTTTGATTTTAGTATCCTCCACCTGTATTTGGCATTTTGGGTTACTCTTTTTGCTGATAGCCATTGATTCGGTTTTCTTGCAGTTTATTTGTAGTCCTTTCTTGTCACTCTCTTCAGCTACATTTTGTAGGAGTTCTTGTAGTTTCCTTTCCGTGTCTGCTATCAGCACAAATGGCTTTCAGCGAATGAAGTCCGTAGGTCATTGCCTAACCACCGTTCTTCCAAAAATTTGAATTAGCGATACAGTATCACAAACAAAAAACTTATCAAATAATAGAAATCACATAACTTTAGGACAACCAACAGCAGCAACACTTTAATCAAATAGCACATGTAACTAGAAGGGAAAATAAGAACATATTCAAGATGTTAACATTTCAAACTGCTTCAAACGTAATGTTAGGAAGAAAACCCTCATCAATACTGTAATAACAGCTACTAGACTTGAAGAACCTATTTTGCTGAAAAATTGTTTCAAGAGAAAAATGTTATGAATTTCAATCGACAGCAGTATTGGGTGCTCGGCCAAGGAATACTGAATGTTTCCTTATAAGGAAACGGATAATTCTATACAATCACGCCACTAATCCCGTAAAACATTGGGGGTCATTGGGGTAGCACATATACTGTAGCTAGAGTGGAGTGTCAAGGACAGGATAGCCTGACGGAACCCATCTCTTACCAGACGGACTGGAATTGAATTTAGAGTTTTTGAAATGGTTGTCGCCTCAAGGAAAAAGGTCTAATTCAGCCCTGCAACTTATAGTAGTGGTGTGTGGAGATGCTAGGCAGCCTCGAAATTTTCGGAAAAGACAAGAATAATCAAGAATCTCTACTGGCAGCAAACGCCCTGCATACGGACAGGTAACGACCTCAGTAGATACACAAAGATAGAAAAAGGCGTAAGACAAGGATGTGTCTTTTCACCGGAGTTGTTCAACCTATACAGCGAGAATATTTTGAGGACCCTAGATGACACGCCAGGATTTGTTATTGGAGGCCACAACCTGAACAACATAAGGTATGCGGACGATATAGTGCTGATTGCGGACACGGAAAGGAAACTACAAGACCTCATACGGAAAGTAGCAGTGGAGAGTGACAAGAAGGGACTAAAAATAAACTTTAAGAAAATTGAGTGCATGGTCATCAGCAAAAGATACAACCCAAAATGCCAAATACAGGTGGGGGATAACAGAATCAAACAAGTACAAGAATTTAAGTACCTAGGAAATGTTCTAACAGAAGATGGAAAGTGCGACACGGAGATCCGAAGGCGAATTGGCATGGCAAAGGACGCGTTCCAGAAGATGAGTAAAATACTAACACACAGGAAAATCTCAATAGAAACGAAGAAAAGAGTGCTAGACTGCTACGTGATGCCAGTTCTTCAATACGGCAGTGAATGCTGGACAATATCATCGAAAATGAGGACAAAACTGGAAGCGGCCGAAATGTGGTTATACAGAAGGATGCTACGGATATCGTGGACTGAGCCTACAAGCAACGACGAGGTGTTAGAAAGAATGGCAACAAAAAGGATATTGATGCTGAGCATCAGGAAGAGACAGCTGAAGTTCCTGGGACATGCAATGAGGAAGGAGAGCCTGGAGAACCTGATACTGACTGGTCAGATAGAAGGAAGGAGAGACAGAGGAAGGCAGCGGATAACATATTTGCAGGGCCTGATCAGGTGGATGACGGAACGGGGGTTGCCAGGAGCAACAGGAGCAAACATACTAAGAGCCACAAGGGATAGGGAGACGTGGAGAGCCATGATCGCCTACGTCCTGAAGGGACAGGGCACAGAGAAGAAGAAGTGGTGTGCATTTTTTTTTAACCGAGTTCATACCAAGCAAAGCAATAAAGCTACTAAGACACAAGGTGGAGGTACTGAGTATGGAAGAATTAGAAATCAGAACCATTTCTAAGGAGCGAGAACAAAAGAAACGTAATCAGGAGGTCAGTAGAAAGCGATTGACATTGCATTTAAATGAAAGTTAAACAATAACAAAACTGTTAGATACGCCATTCCCCCGAATTACAATGTTTTTGATATTTCTTTGTTTTTTGTTTTTGTTATTGTTTGCTCGTTTAAACTTACCTGAGTGCTTCAAGGAAGAGCTGGATTTGTTTTATGTATTTAAGTCTACTTTTCATATTGCCGGTCTTTAGTACGTCACGTAATTCAAGGTATATATATATATATATAAAATATGTGTGTGTGTAATGGATAGTTGCTGAATGAGAAAATCCGTGATTCAGTTTGAATTCTAGTCGAGGTCATTACATTTATTTATTAGCAAATACATGTTGGTAAGGTATGAATCCATCTTTTCCTCTCTCCCTAGCAATGGGTTAAATAGTAGGCTAGACTGGTCTCTTTAGCTTTGTTTGGCAACCAGTCTAACAGAAAGACAACTTTGAATGACAAACTCGTTTTGAAACCTTGTGGCATACTTTATGCGCAAGTTCTCTATATTCGTTTCTTCGAAAATCGTGTTTGGTTTTGCACAGGCCTTCGCCATTATAATCAAACCCAATAAGTGCGGCTAGTTGGTTGTTCGGTTCTTAAAACCGTGCTGATAGATAGATAGATAGATAGATAGATAGATAGATAGATAGATATTGTTAAATATGTCTAATGATATAGCTAATGAGCAACTAACAGTTTCATGTGGTGGGCACAATACTCAGGCCGGAGTGAGGGGCAGAGAATTACAAAGAAACGAAATTGGGTAGAATATGTAAAGGGATATGTACACTGTATGTTTTTTTTTTTTTTTTTTTTTTTTGCTATTTTAAACCGTATTGTGTCTTTTTACAGCCTTCACTTTCTACTCTCGTCTTTACACCACCTATATATTCCAACCTTTAGTGGGTTTTATTTCTCTGTTTCTCACTCCCAACTGAAGATTTGCCCTACATATAAAACTGTCAGTTGCGCAATGTATTGGGTTGCGCACGTAAAAAGTTAGTGGTTATTTTTCGTTGTGGTGCGGATCGGAACGAGAAATCGGAGAGCCGAGTTCGAATTCCAGCCGAATTCATTGCATTCACTTACGCGCAAATACCCTTGGGAAAGGTATTAATCCGTCTATTCCTTCCAGTTATGGGTTAAATAACAGGGCAGATTGGGTTCTATAGCCTTGGTCGGCAACCAGTCTACCGCAGAAAACAATGGCAACCTACCGCGGGATAATCTTCTGCCCAGTCAGTCATGTCTCTTTCGAGACATGATCGCCCAAGCATGTATCACGTATGGCACTTAACTGACTGACTTTTTCAGCTTTTACATTTTACTTTTAGGACTATGCATTTTACTACGTTGCTGTCTTTGTCGCGCATTTTATATATAAATTCATTAAGTCTTTCGTTAATCCATTTCGTTTATCTTCCGAAATTTCCGTAACAAATTTCCGTAACATTTGTTTGCATTATGATACGCTTTTAGAGCAGAGATTTGTATTTACAAGAAATCGAAAGTTTGTGTACATAAGGCGTGATTCGGCTACGTTTAGACTGAATTGATTCGTGGTGGAGCGGTGAAAGACGCATCAGATCAATTGATGGCTTCCTCAATGTTGTTTGGGTTCACAGATTCGGATCCTGCTGAATGACACATTTTTCTAACAAAACTTCTAAAAAATAATTAATACAATAGAGTTATATATATATATATATATATATATATATATATATATATATATATATATATAGGTACCACCAGTAATTCGGCATACATTTTCAATACTTAAGTTTAAAATAAAAGTTTTAAAATGAAAAACATTCTTGAAGATTTCATTTTAGATTAAAAGCTTAATGATTAAATTTATTATTTCCATTAAGTAAAAAAAAATTGGTGTATTGCAGACAGAAATTACATAGATTGGAAGGTAACATTTAATTTTGATTTTTTAAAATTTTCTTAAATTCATCGATTTTAAAAATATTTAAAAGGATTTCTGACACTATATTTTAGTAAAATTAGAAAATTGAAAGTTTAATCTGATTTTGAAGAAGTATTACTTATTTATAGCATAAAAAAGTAATATACAACCAATTATTAACGATTGGTTGTGTTCATCTTATCAAACGTTTGATGGGCTGTTGAATGACGAGGCGATGACAGCTTTCTACGTATGAACATAAAAGCAATTTTCATAAATCTAAGGGAAGGGACAAAACTCTCAAATTACGTAAACTTTTCATAATAATGGCAGTTTTAGTCAACCATACATGAAAATAAGGAACGTATTAAGTAAATAAAAATTATTTTAAAAATAGTTTGGCATATATATATTCGTTAATATTTGAATATATATATATATATATATTCATTAATATTTGAATATATATATATATATATATATATATATATATATATTTCGTTAATATTTGAATATATATATATATATATATATATATATATATTTGTTAATATATATATATATATATATATATATATATATATATATATGTTTTTAAAATATATTTTAAATGTCTAATGTTGTAGTAATAATAATAACAGTAACAATAAATAACAACGTATTAGTAAGCAATTATGTTGTTCTTCCATGATTAAGACGTAATTATTTCTTAACATTTTCATACCGCTACATCTCTCCTTTCGACACTTTGTAGATCTGCTAGAAGTTCAGAACATCTAGCATCTCAAACATGACTCAATTCTATTTGTTATTGGTGCACTAGAACCTCACCAAAGAAAAGTGAAAAATGCAAAAGTTTGCACATCTGGGCACTTTCAACAACCTCATTGTGACAGTCTTTGGACTTTCGCTAATCGAATTTGAATGCACATTCTCATATGACCAAAACCGTAAACATTAGGACGCACATAATCATATATTCACAGAACTCTCCAACTCTTGGCATTGGCATTCTCTAATAGTTATAGAATCTTCCACATTTCCCCGCACATTCTCATATATTCCCAGAATTCTAGATATTTTGCAATGATTTCATATTTTCAAAGTTCTTCCGGAACTTTACCGAACTTTACACTTGTGACATAATTCTAGTTTTACAGACACTTCGTTTAATTTGATTACACATTTTTACTGTATATAAAATTCATCGATGCATTTTTAGTAAAGTTCAATAAAAGTAGATAGGTTTGCCTATCACCCGGTTCACACAAGGGTCGGTTTATATCACACTTTTCCTCCCGATCATTTGAAGTGGAGTAGTTTTATCCCTTGTTTTCTCAAGGATTGAGTTTTAGGTTCCTTCTAGATTCTTCTCATTCTCAAGACTTGGTAGCGCTATTCGGAAAAATATACGAAGCAACAGCAGCTCAAGTTGTCTTTTTTTTTTTTTATTATCATCGTCAACATTCGGTCGAAACATCTCAGAGACTGAGAGGATATCAAATCAAAGAACAACAATGGAGTTAAACACACGGTTTTTGACAGTCATTCATTTTTTTCTAGGTGGGTGAGAGTCTCGTGGTTCTGAGTCAGCGTCTTTTCACTTCCTTTCAGGAAGTAATGAGTTAAAAACGTACAAACTCTGTTATCATTTAGCTTCCTATGTAATTTATTCTCAGCGTATTTATCATGTAAACAAAACACAGAATTAATAGCATTCTGTATTTTGGGTTTCCAAGTAAGTTTGACACAACCAGACCTTCCTTTGTAGCCTTCTTTCTCAAAGCCGTCCTGAAACTTTTGGCCGTCTTTGTTTTTTTTTTTTGTCACTTAATTTGTGTAAATAATTTTGCTATTCAAGGGTATTTTCGACTAATGATAAATAGCATCACGGTTCAATTATTTCCATTGGTTTTGTCTTGTAGAAGATTTAAATTTCTGTCTTCGAGAGATTGAATTCTTAACGGTTTGGTAAGCGAACGCAAGCAACATAACTCGACTATATTCTGTAAAAAACGGTTTAATTTCTATTTTGTCTTCAGAAATTGAATTAAATCAACTTTACAGTGTTAGCTGCTTGTGGTAAGTCAACCGGGATTCAGTCCATTTTTCAGTCTGTTTTTGTGAAATTTCTGGAAATTATTTTATTTACTATTTTTTTTTTTCGTCTTTTTGGCCGTCTTTACTTTTTTTTTTTTGTCACTTAATTTGTGTAAATAATTTCGTTTATTATTCAGTATTTTCGACTAATGATAAATAGCATCACGGTTCAATTATTTCCATTAGTTTTGTCTTGTAGAAGATTTAAATTTCTGTCTTCGAGAGATTGAATTCTTAACGGTTTGGTAAGCGAACGCAAGCAACATAACTCGACTATATTCTGTAAAAACGGTTTAATTTCTATTTTTGTCTTCAGAAATTGAATTAAATCAACTTTACAGTGTTAGCTGCTTGTGTGTCAACCGGGATTCAGTCCATTTTTCATTCGTTTTTGTGAAATTTCTTGGAAATTATTTTATTTATTTATTTATTTTTTTTTTCGTCTTTTGGCCGTCTTTGTTTTTTTTTTTTGTCACTTAATTTGTGTAAATAATTTTGCTATTCATGTATTTTCGACTAATGATAAATAGCATCACGGTTCAATTATTTCCATTAGTTTTGTCTTGTAGAAGATTTAAATTTCTGTCTTCGAGATTGAATTCTTAACGGTTTGGTAAGCGAACGCAAGCAACATAACTCGACTATATTCTGTAAAAAACGGTTTAATTTCTATTTTTGTCTTCTGTAGAAATTGAATTAAATCAACTTTACAGTGTTAGCTGCTTGTGGTAAGTCAACCGGGATTCAGTCCATTTTTCAGTCTGTTTTTGTGAAATTTCTTGGAAATTATTTTATTTATTTATTTTTTTTTTCGTCTTTTGGCCGTCTTTGTTTTTTTTTTTTGTCACTTAATTTGTGTAAATAATTTTGCTATTCAAGGGTATTTTCGACTAATGATAAATAGCATCACGGTTCAATTATTTCCATTAGTTTTGTCTTGTAGAAGATTTAAATTTCTGTCTTCGAGAGATTGAATTCTTAACGGTTTGTAAGCGAACGCAAGCAACATAACTCGACTATATTCTGTAAAAAACGGTTTAATTTCTATTTTTGTCTTCAGAAATTGAATTAAATCAACTTTACAGTGTTAGCTGCTTGTGGTAAGTCAACCGGGATTCAGTCCATTTTTCAGTTCGTTTTTGTGAAATTTCTTGGAAATTATTTTATTTATTTATTTTTTTTTTTCGTCTTTTGGCCGTCTTTGTTTTTTTTTTTGTCACTTAATTTGTGTAAATAATTTTGCTATTCAAGGGTATTTTCGACTAACGATAACAGCATCACGGTTTCAATGGTTTCCATTAGTTTTGTCTTGTAGATTTAAATTTCTGTCTTCGAGATTGAATTCTTAACGGTTTGGTAGAGCGAACGCAAGCAACATAATCCGACTATATTCTGTAAAAAACGGTTTACCTCATTTTTGCCTTCTCAGAAATTGAATTAAATCAACTTTACAGTGTTAGGCTGCTTGTGGTAAGTCAACCGGGATTCAGTCCATTTTTCAGTCTGTTTTTGTGAAATTTCTTGGAAATTATTTCATTATTTATTTTTTTTTCGTCTTTTGGCCGTCTTTGTTTTTTTTTGTCACTTAATTTGTGTAAATAATTTTGCTATTCAAGGTATTTTCGACTAATGATAAATAGCATCACGGTTCAATTATTTCCATTAGTTTTGTCTTGTAGAAGATTTAAATTTCTGTCTTCGAGAGATTGAATTCTTAACGGTTTGGTAAGCGAACGCAAGCAACATAACTCGACTATATTCTGTAAAAAACGGTTTAATTTCTATTTTTGTCTTCAGAAATTGAATTAAATCAACTTTACAGTGTTAGCTGCTTGTGGTAAGTCAACCGGGATTCAGTCCATTTTTCAGTCTGTTTTTGTGAAATTTCTTGGAAATTATTTTATTTATTTATTTTTTTTTTTCGTCTTTTGGCCGTCTTTGTTTTTTTTTTCGTCACTTAATTTGTGTAAATAATTTTGCTATTCAAGGGTATTTTCGACTTTTACTAAGTTAAAACTTTGTAAGCCTCAGTCACTTTTTCCTTGTTTTTTTTTTTTTTTTTAATTGGAGTAGATAGTTTCTACTATCGCCCGGTCTCACACTCCACCCCCTTCTTTTGAATGAGTTTAGAGGTGATCACCTTGTTTCTTGTTTAGGAAGGGGTTCCCGGTTCATCCCCTTTCTCTGGTCTTGGTGTTAGTTCAGCTGGAAGCTCTTTGCAGTTACGGAGTATGGTGGCAAAGTCTTTACATTCTGAGGGTACCGGGTTGGCAGTTTCCTGGTTGCTGCTTCCGACTGGTAGTTAGGAGCCCGAACTCTTGCGTAGCGTCTTGAGAGGCCGCTCTGATCAACAGTTGAATAATACCGGGGTTCTTGTAGTGCCATATCGCGCATGGACGGGCGTCCCTGCATGAACGTTCGGTGGGCAACCCCGAGGCCACATTATGTTGTAGGCCGCGCCAGTCTCCATCCTTCACAAGTTGCAAATGATTGACCGACTGATTCTATTCTAAGACCACTCCTTTAACTGAATTACTATGGAAAAAAGCAAACATAATAACAAAACTAAACCAGCTCATTTGAAAACGCCCAAACCTGTCTGCATCTCTTTCACTAACATACGCGGCATCCGCACCAACTTCCCCAGCGTAGATTCTTTCCTCCATAATAACTCACCTGATATATTAGCCCTATGTGAAACTAATCTTAACCCTTCTATCCCCTCATCTGAGTTCTGCGTTCCTGGCTACCTTCCCCTCTTCAGGAAGGACTCCAATGTTCATATGCATGGGCTTGGTGTCTATGTCAGCGAACACCTTCCCTTAGCTAGGGTGTCATCTTTTGAATCCCCAGATCATTCTTTCATGTGCTTCCGCCTCTCACTTCTCAGCTCGATTAGCTATCTCTTCTTTCTGTACCGCTCTCCTTCCTCCCCTGATTGTTCGTTACTTGACATCATTTCTGACAATATTGACAAAGCCATTTCTACCCATCCCTCTGCCCATGTATTCGTGTTTGGTGACTTTAACGCCCACCACACCAAGTGGCTGAAGAACGCTGTCACTGACCCTGCTGGTGTCCACACCATGAACTTTTCAATCACCCAATCCCTTACGCAAGTAGTGGACTTCCCCACGCGTTTCTCCGACAACCCTAACGGAAGGAACTCACTTCTAGACCTCTGCTTCACTTCCATCCCAGACTCTTGCACTACCAGACAACTCTGCCCACTTGGAAACTCTGACCACACTGTAGTGTCCGTCAATATTTCACTCCACTCCCGCCCGACCCATGAAACACAGACAAGTAGAATATCATACTGCTATCAAAGAGCAGACTGGGATTCGTTCCGAGACTTCCTCTGTGACATCCCTTGGAACAACGTCTTTAGTCTTCCCATCGAAGAATGTGCATCCGAGGTCTCCTCCTGGGTTAAGGCTGGCATTGATGCCTTCATCCCTGCTAGGAAATTCCAGCTTAAATCTCATTCGTCTCCATGGTTCTCACCCGCTTGTTCGGCTGCCATTGCCCACCGGAATCATTTCTTCCGACTTTATCGTAACTATGCGTCGGAACAAAACAGGCGCCTTTTCACTTCAGCTCGTAATAAGTGTAAAAGGGTACTTAACGAAGCTAAGATGTTGTTTGCTGCCAGAATGAAGCAACGCATAGCATGCTCTAAATTCGGCTCTAAAGACTACTGGCGACTCTGTAAAAGAGTACTTAACAAGAGCAAGTCCACAATACCCCCGCTAATCAACAAATTTGAGGTCCTCACCTCCCCAGCAGATAAGGCTGAATGTTTTGCCCGCAGATTCTCGAACAATTCGAGTCTGGACTCGTCTGGAGTTTTTACACCCGACTTCTCACCTAGAACCGAGGCACAACTGAATGATGTCCACATTACACCTTCGCTTGTCTCTAAGATAATCTTAAAACTTGACCCTCACAAAGCGAGCGGTGGTGACGGAATCCCAACCATAGTCTTAAAGAAATGTGCCCCTGAACTCTCCTCTATCCTTTCTAAGCTCTACAACCTCTGCCTATCTGCTTCCTGCTTTCCTGCCTGTTGGAAATCTTCCTCTATAGTTCCTATATTTAAAAACACTGGAGAACCCTCTGACCCTGCAAATTACCGCCCTATCAGCCTTCTTCCGATCTTTGGCAAAGTGTTCGAAGCCATTATCAACGCCGAGGTGGTTCAGCATCTCACAGCACACAGGCTCCTCTCGGACAAGCAATATGGTTTCCGCTTCACCAGGTCTACTGCTGATATGCTAACGACCATCACCGAGTACATATACCAGGCACTCGACAGGAATGGCGAAGCTCGAACCGTTGCATTGGATATATCTAAGGCGTTCGACAGAGTTTGGCATGCTGGCCTTCTATGTAAACTGCGGAGCTATGGTATAACTGGACATTTGTTTGAACTAATCCAGTCATTCCTCTCTAACCGCACAATGAAAGTGGTATTAAACGGACATGCCTCTCAGAACTACCATACAAACGCAGGTGTCCCCCAAGGCTCCATCTTAGGTCCTACACTCTTCCTGATATATATTAATGATCTGCCTGATTCCATAAGAACCCAAATAGGTTTGTACGCCGATGACACCACAGTTTACTCTCGCCTCCAACAAAAATCTGGTGTAGGCGTCAAAGCTAAACTCGCAGCCGAGATTGAAAAAGACCTCCAATCCATATTGGACTGGGGTAAGAAGTGGCTAGTAAATTTTAATGCTTCTAAAACGAAGCTACTGTCAATTAACCATCATCGACAATCTCACCTACCTCCCATTAGCATGGACCAGGCTTGCCTCCCAGAGAGTAAAACACTACGCCTCCTTGGTCTCACACTTTCAGCGGACCTCAAATGGAATGACTATATCGAATCCATTGCTAAATCCGCTGCTATGAAAGTCGGTTCTCTGTGTAGGGCCCGGAAGTTTTTTCCGTCTAAATCTATCCTGCACATTTACAAATCTACCATCCGCCCGTGCATTGAATACTGCTGCCATATCTGGTCGGGTGCCCCTGCTGTTCTCCTCGGGCTTCTCGATAAGGTTCAGAGGAGGGTCTGTAATGTGATAGATACCGACTTGGCAGACCGCCTGCAGTCTCTCTCCCACCGGCGAGACGTGGCTTCGCTGTGTCTCTTCTATAAATACTTTCACGGCTTCTGCTCCGATGAACTTAGATCACTGGTGCCCCCTAAATACGAATTTGCACGAGATACTAGATTAGCAACTAGATCCCACCCTTTTACAGTGAAATCGATAAAATGCAGCCGTAACTTCTACTCCAACAGTTTCTTTCCTCGCACTTCCCGACTGTGGAATTCTCTTCCAAACGATTGCTTCCCCGACGGCTACAATCTTCAGGAGTTTAAATGTAAGGTCAATAGACACCTCCTAACACACTAACCTGCTCCCATTCTATCAAACACTCTTCCCATCTGCCCGACACTCATCCTCGCTATCCTTACTCATCTATTACCTTTCTCCTGACATTCCCTATGTCTATCCACTCCTTCTCTTTACCTTCCCCTATGTAGCCCCATGCGCAATAGTGGCAGTGGAATGCCTTGCTTGGGGTGAGATGATTAAAAAAAAAAAAAAAAACAAAAAAAACTAAAATATTATTTGAAAGAAATTATCAGTTAATTCGCTTTTTTATTATAACAAGAAAGCTGCCAGTTTAATAATACTCCTCTAAAAGAATATTGTAAGTTAGTGACAAGTAACCTGACTTGTATTATATAAGTGGCTCTCAGTTAATTTGTAGTACTAAGCACCAGGGGTCGCTGTGAACTTTCAAAGAGGTGATAGGGGTTCAGGAGCTATAATGGAGAAGACAATAATTTAAAGAGTGCTGTTATTTAATCCTTTTTATAACATGTTCAATAAGTTTTTGTCCCCTGATTGGGTCACGTCACAGTATTTCATTTACGCTTTTTGGCTGTTACATTTTCAGATGGGTTTTAAAGATGAAACTGTACGATTTAGTATGAAGCTAAAACCTGCAAGCGGAAGTCTAATGGCTACAAGAGTTCAACCACAGTGACAGCGTCTTTGCTGTTCCCACCAAAGTTTAGTTCCAGTCTTTGATGACGTCATAACACAACAAATGAAATTAAGTCATTTGTATTATCTGTCACATTTATCAGTTTACCTTTAATATGTAAAATGCCAGTCGTTGTACGATTTATTTGTATCTCTGGACGAAACTCATAATAATAGGCTCTCTTCCAATTCTTCCATATAAGCAGCAACATCTTTAAGTAAAGAGCAACTTTTAGTGCCTTTAGTTTAGATCCATTACAATTGCCTCAGAATTTCTTGCGTATCATGTTGTTGTAATCTATCCACTTCTAATCACCATCCTAATAAAAGATAATTCAAAAGTTGAAAAATCTGAACATGGTCTATTCACAGAAACTTCTCAGCCAAGCTGCAACAAATTTTGCAATTCAGCACTCTTACCCTTGTTTCTAATATTTTTTCTGTTTCTTAATACTTTGTTTAGCTTTTAAAAAGCAGTTTTTGCTATTTCAATGTACCTTCGAAATTCGGTGTCAAACTGAGAACATATTCAAATGTTTTAAAAAAAAATATGAATTTAAACAAATAATTGTATTACTGTTGAGGCGTTCTCCACCTTTCCACGGAAATGGACTATTCGAATCACTAAATAAAGTAGTAGTGATTATACCTCGAGGAAAGAAGTCGAGTAAGGAAGTCGAGTGAGCGAGTCAGTCGAGTATTTCCGGTATTGCACCGGAAGTGTTTTACTAGTCAATCTATCACGTCTCTACGACGATACTGTCTACTAATTACCTTGTTCTGTATTCTACTAATCCTCACCTCTTGTAAATACTTCTCTTTTCCTGTCAATACACTTACTTTTATACTATTACGTTGTTTTGTATTATTTCACATAATTCTGTTACCCGAAGTAACAATTACTTGGGTTGGGAGAATTTTCTGAGTGTTTTCTACGGCATCGATTTGATATAATGTTTACAAAAGAGATCTATACTTTTTGCCTTCATATTCATTTGGTAAAGAGGAAGTTTCATTCAGATAACTTCTTCAACATAATTGTTTAAATGTAAAACGAATCCCTGAGAGGATGCTTCTCCGATCACTATAAACTTAGATTAACTATCCTGCATATCCTCATAGTATGAAACCCTTGCTTCATCCCTACGCATCCTTTACACTATCTACATCCAGCAATACACTATCTTGAATTGTACTATGAGAGAAAATATATATGAAAGAACCATTGTATTTCCTAGTTCCACCAGTTCAAACCTTTACAGCTTTAGCCGTCAAGCAATGTACACAAGAGTAAACCAACCGCATTTCTTTCGTTTTCTCCAGGTAAGAATGAAGTTCTGTTCGGTCTGTTTCTTTCCAAGATCTGTTCTTTTGTGGAACAGACTCCTAAGAAGCTACTTCTCCGAATCTTAACCTCTTCATATCTGAGAGCATCTGTAACCTATCATATAATCGTACAACAATCTCATTTAGTAAGCCTCTACCCGAGATGCTCTTGTGCCTTCAATTGATTAAATCTTTGGTAAAAAAAAAAAAAAAAAAAATCAAGTAAATATAGTTATATATATGATACTTTTGGGTAAATTGAAATAACTGTAATATAACGATGTCAGTTTTTATACCTTTATGCGAAGGCTAATATATTCTTTATGCCTCAGTTAAATGTCATACATAATATATGCTTGGGCAATCATGTCTCTTTCGAGACATGACTGACTGGGCAGAAGATTTTCCCACAGCAGGTTGCCATGACTTTCTGCGGTAGACTGGTTGTCAACCAAGGCTACAGAAGCCAATTTTTCTTGTTATTTAACCTATAGCTGGAGAGAGAAGCGACGGATTCATGCTTTTCTCAAAGGTTTTTGGGCATAAGTGAATGCAACGAATTCAACTGGAATTTGAACTTGGCTCTCCAATTTCTCGTTCCGAGCTGTTATCTATTGCACCACCTCTTTATGACTACCTGTCTTATAAGTGTATACAAGGCACATAGATCAACTGAGACCTATTATTATCATTGCCTTTTTTGTTATTGTTGTTGGTGGTGGTAGCGTTATTGTTCTTTTAATCAGTTTACCTCATGCAAAGCGTTAAAAGCTACTGAGACGCAAGTAGTTACTGAATGTGAAAGAAAATGGAAAAAAAAGGCTATTGAGTATATAGAACAAAAACGAATAAGTATCCAACGCGACAGAAAATGACGATTTAAGTTACATTTTTTTAATCATTTCACCCCAAGCAAGGCATTCCACTGTCACTATAGCGAAGGGGGTTAAATAGAGCGATTTGATATAGGAAATGTCAGAAGGAGAGTGATAGACGAGTAAGGAGGTACATAGGAAGAGTGTTTGAGAGAATGGGTGCGTCTTAGGGTGTTAGGAGGTGTCTATTGACCTTACATTTAAACTCCTGGAGGTTGTAGCCGTCGGGGAAGCAAGTATGCGGAAGGGAATTCCACATGCGGGAAGTGCCAGAAAAGAAGCTGTTGGAGTAGAAATTGCGGTTACATTTTATCGGTTTCACTGTAAAAGGGTGGGACCTAGTTGCTAATCTAGTATATCGTGCAAATTCGTACCTAGGGGGAACCAGTGATCTAAGTTCATCGGAGCAGAAGCCGTGAAAGTATTTATAGAAGAGGCACAGGAAAGTCACGTCACGCCGGTGAGAGAGTGACTGCAGGCGGTCAGCCAAGTCGGTATCGATCACATTACAGATTCTCCGTTGTATTTTGTCAAGAACCCCGAGGAGAAAATATCTTAATATCGTAGTTGACTGAAAAGTAAGAGGCCAGAAGAGATTCCCGCAAGTGATAAGTGCGAGGGAAGAAACTATTAGCATAGAACTTACAGTTACATATAGAGATTTCAACAGGGAAATTACAATGGGGGAAAACTAACCTGAATATGATACTAGAATATGCAATCAGATCAAGCTGAAGAGTGACACACTAAACCTAGACAGATTGCACAGCTACTAATTTGATCCTAGAGCACGTAGATACTGCGTTGACCCTAGAAAAAGAGCTGGAAAGTGAAACTTTGATCATAGGCACAACGGACGGATACAACATTAATCCTAAGCAGAGGGCCAGAGTGACACTTTGATCCTGGTCTCCGTACCGGAACATAACTTTGATCTCAGGCACATCGCACAAATACGACACTGACACTAAGCACAAGACCGAAGAGTGACGCCTTGACCTCTAGCAGAGCACGGATATTACACTGATCCTCGCCACAGTGCTGGAATATTACTGTTTGATCCAGGGCAGATCGAAGAGATACTATATTAATCTTAAACATACTGTCGGAGAGTGACACCATGACTTCTAGCAAAGCAAAGATACTACGCTGATCCTAACCACAGTGCCGGAAAATAACTCTTTGGTCAAGAACAGAGTGCACATATACTACACTGATCCTAAGCACAAGATTTCAAGACCAGAGAATGACACCTTGACCTCTAACTGAGCACAGATATTACACTGATCTTAGTCACAGTGCTGGAAAAATGACTGATTTAGAGAAGAGCACAAAGACCCTAAACACACTACCGGAAAGTGAAACCTCGAATCTTAACAGAGCACAGATATTACACTGATTACACTGATCGTAGCCACAGTGCTGGAAAATGACTATTTTGATCCAGGGCAGAGTGCAGAGATACTACACTGATTCCCACTAGAGTACCGGGAAAACTCTTTGAATCAAGGAACATGCCGCACAGATACTACACTGATCCGAAGCACACCGTCAGAGAGTGACATCTTGTTCATAGCAGAGAACAGATACTACATTGGTCGTTCCCACAGTGTCGGAAAAACTCCTTGATCTAGGGCAGATCACACAGATACTACACTGATCCTAAGCACATCTCTGGAGAGGGACACCTTTACTCCTAGCATAGCACAGACACCACAATGATTCTAGCCACAATGTCAGAAAATGACTCCTTGATCCATAGCATATTGCACAAATAGTAAAGTGATCGCTTGAAAATCGCACAACGCTTGAAAAGAATGACACCTTAACTCTATGTATAACGTACGGGTACTACGTTCATATCTGATAAGCATTCCACGCTTTTACAAAATTCTGACATAAGCAGTTTTTATTTCTTTGTACTTAAATATATACTTCTTTAAAAGTCGCATTTTCTTCCTGCATATCAACCAATTGCTTATCCCCATCAAAACTGTACCTATTATTCAATAAAGTAGATTTTCATCCTGGTTACGTAAATAGTCTATTTTTTTTTATATATATATTACGCTCATTAATTTATCTCTCTCGAAATCCAAGAGGAATAAATAATCCCAAGAGAGGCCAAGTTCTCTCCGAGAAAATATTTATTCCAGGGATACGTCCCTAAACACCAAATGGTAAAAACATTGGCAACCAGTCCTTGTTTTGTTGACTATGAATCTTATATCCTGTTTACCCAGCAAGATTCGCACAACACAATGAACGCGCGTGAGGTTTCAAATCGTTGCCATAGTGACAAATTATGGACTCACCCACCCGACGTCAGGGTGAAGTAATGGAACTTGTTGACGTATATCAAGCCTTTGCGACTAGAGATGAAAGGGATAGGCGAGATATTCCGACTGTCTTCTATTTTTCTTTTTTTTTTAAAGAATTTTTAATCTAAACCGCTTAGATACTTGTTTCGTATTCGTTTTTTTGGCAAACACATTGGAGTCTCTGAGGTTTCCTATAAAGTTGGTGAAACCTGTGACAATAGATCTTTCTAGTAAACATTATATCAAATCGATGCCGTGGAAAACACTAAGAAATTCTCCCGACCCAAGTTATATAATTATTTTTTTAAATTCATAATTTCTTTTTAAACATTTGAATAATGATTTTAATACCGAATTTCAAAGGTACATTGAAATAGCAAAATTCAATTTTTTAAAGCTAAAATTAAGAAACAAAAAAAATATTAGAAAGGCAAGAGTGCTGAACTATAAAATTTGTTGCAGCTTAGCTGATAAGTTTCTGTGGATGGACCATATTCATCAGATTTTTCAATTTTTGAATTATCTTTTATTATGACGGTGATTAGAAGTGGATACATTACAACAACGTGATACGCAAGAAATTCTGAGGCAATTGTAATGGATCCAAACTAAAGACACCAAAGGTTGCTCTTTACTTAAAAATGTTGCTGCTTATATGGAAGAATTGGAAGAGAGTCCATTATTATGAGTTTCGTCCAGAGAACCAAATAATTAATCGTACAACCACTGGCATCAGTTCGACTACCAAAAAGAGAAACCGAACTGCTCGCGCGCACGCACGCACACAAAGATATGCTACTCTCTACTAAACACATACAAAGAAATTAATATGATGAAATTAAAGATTGAATGTATTTCTGATAGTATGAATATTTACACACACACACACACACACACACACACACACACACACACACACACACATATATATATATATATGTGAGAGAGAGAGAAAAAAACATACACACAAACATCTGCATTCTCTTTCTCTACCACACACACAAATAGAAATTAATATGATGAAATTATAGATTGAATGTATTTCTGATATTATGCATATTTACACATACACACAAATACACAGACGATATATATATATATATATATATATATATATAGAGAGAGAGAGAGAGAGAGAAAGTAGATGTCTGTTTGTGACTTTCTATGTCACAAACAGACATCTACTTTCTCTCTCTCCCTGCATGTATGTGCGTGTGGGAGAGAGAGAGAGAGAGAGAGAGAGAGAGAGAGAGAGAGAGAGAGCAGATGTCGGTGATTGTGACTTTCTGTCTACCACACGCACACAAACACAGAGAAATTAATATGATGAAATTGTAGATTTAATGTATTTCTGGAAGTATGGATATTCACACACACACGCACACACACATATATATATATATGAGAGAGAGAGAGAGAGAGAGAGAGAGAGAGAGAGAGACATAAACACACAAATGTCTGCTTTCTCTCTACCACACGCACACACACACTCACACAGAAATTAATATGATGAAATTGTAGATTGAATGTATTTCTGGAAGTATAGATATTTATATTATCCTTGTCTCCCCACTGACGCATGATGTGACACAAGGTCGATTTTATGGTGGGGAAACCGAGTACGTACGTCCGGGCTAGGATCAAACATCAAACATTTTTCAGTCTCCGCAACCGTCGGCGACCACAGATCCACCTCTCTAGTGCAATGGGGTGGCGCAGACTCAGGCATCTGTTGCCCGGGACCGACTGTTACGTGTTAAGTGTAACAAAAAAAAAAAAAATGATTGACCAAAACTCAGAGTTAAATTACATACAAATATTTAATTTACGATAAACAAAATGATATGTATAAAAAATTTACAATTTTTTTTTTACATTCTAAACAGAAACGTAGATTTCACTATTAGCAGGCGAAGTGTTACGAACGGAAATCTTTACCCAGTTAAAATAGCAAAGAAGTTTAAGTGCAATGGAAATCCTCAAATGTGTATATAAAGAACAATTATTAATTCGCTCAAAAACAAAAAAATATTTATTTACCCATATAGTTCCATGAGGTTCTCTTTCAGGTTTTAGTTGGTCGGCAGCATTTCTTAGAGAGTCTTTCGGCTGGATGCACAGATCCACGAATAGGGATGCACTTGATAATGTCAGCAAATCCTGTTAACAACTGACTACTCTCTTCCAAAAACCTATTTTTATAGGGACTAACACCTAATTTGCATATTCTAGAAGCCTTTAAAATTCTCTAGATTTTACTTGAATTTTCTCGGACATTCTAGCATCTTCCAAACGTTCTATTTCTAATTTCTCTATTTAACCACTACTTCATGAATTATAACCTTTTTTTGTAATAACAAGTAGGACTCAAATGAATCCCTTACTACAACCTTTTAGACATTATTAATAATATTTTTATATATAAATGCATCCTCGTAGCACCGACCACCTCTTTGTACTTAATTTTTCTCAGCTGCGTCTTTGTCCGCGGACAGACACACAAGTAAGCCACACTGTACGTAACTGAGAGTTGATAAAACCTACACGGCATGTGCCAAGTAAGTATCAGTATTTTTTCATAGTTTGTACTAACAAACAATTGATTTATAGATTTTAAATCTATAATGTTAATCAACAGCGTGATTTTGCCTTCTTGAAAAAGACGTGAGTTGTTCTTTTTCAGCTGTTTACATCTAAACTTATTTATAAATGGAACCTTGTCTGTAAGTGTGTGTGTGTGTGTGTGTGTGTGTGTGTGTGTGTGTGTGTGTGTGTGTGTGTCCGTTACCTATAGTCTCCGAAACGGCTGAATCGATTTTCTTGAAAATTTACACAGTTGTACTATAAGCGTCTGCGAGTGTTCTTAGCTAGGTTTTGAAATATCGAAAATCGATAATTGAAAAAAATCGGTTTATAGAAGGAGTGGTCCAATTTTAATCAAATTTGGTACAATCATAGACAAAGACATAAGAAACGATATTCAGAAATTTCAAGGTTGCACATCTTAAAATATTGCAGAAAATCTATCTATCTATCTATCTATCTATCTATCTATCTATCTATGTATATATATATATATATATATATATATATATATATATATATAAATAAATAAAAGGGTAAGATGTTTGTGTGTGTATCTGTTTATCTGCCTGTATGTCTCTATTTTTTTCAGCCATTTTATTTTAGTTTTTGCTTCAGGTTTGGCTCTAAGTAGGTATAATTGTAGTTCTTAGCCTCAGCCTTGATATCATTTACTCAGAGGACTTATTTAGCCTTCAATATTCAGTTTACGACGGAAAAATCTTATTTGATATCAATACCAGGAAATCAAAATTTGACTTACATCCATTCATTTTTCTTTCAGTCTACGGTTTCGCTTTAACTGGAAACAACTATTGCTTTTTAGTCTTTCATGCCAATATTCAAACGCGATCCGTTCTTCAAAAGGATGTTATATGTGGCAGTAATATTCAAGCCATGGATAAACTTATAAATATATGATAGATTCAAAAGAGGAAAATTCTCTAGCACGACACAGTGAACCAACTTTCTTAGCAGCAGACTTAGCAATAGATTCAATATAGTCATTCCACTTTATAAAAACTGAGAATGTAAGGTAGAGAAGGCGTAACAAGTCTCTCTCCTGGAGGTGAGCACCAGCCATGCTGATAAGAAACCTGTTGAGGTCTTTGATGAAAGCAGTTTCGATTTCGAAGTGTTAAAATGAGCAATCTATTCCTTGCCTCAGTTAACAGATTGCAAGTCATTTTTGAGATCAGCTGTCAACTTAACTTTATCGAACCAATAAGACTTACTATCGAGACCGATGCAAATGCTTGTATCATCAGCATATATACCAAGTTTAGAAATAGTCATTGATAAATGTTAATAAAAAATTGGTCCCAGGATGAAAAAGCAAGTCGAACCAACCAGACGCTTGCTGCTAACAGGAAAACCGTTTCGTCAATGGGAATCAACACTCTAATTGGATGGTATTTCAAATGTATGTGTGTGTCCAAGAAAGAATTTATGTGTCTGCATGTGTGAGCGAGGAATTTCTTTTTATGTAAGAGAAACAGAATATGTGTGCGTGTATGCGTCTATGTATGTGTGTCTGTTCGAGCACAGAAGTGTGTGAAAGATGAAAGATTATGTCGCATATTCGAATCTGCGTATCTATGTGTTTAAAGTCGGTGGCTTGTATGTACATAATTGTATTTATGCTCATGCATGTGTAAAAAATAGAGGTTTGTGTGTATCTGCAAAATAGAGAAAGAGAGAGAGAGAGAGAGAGAGAGGAGACAGAAAATGTGAAAGAGTGAAAGATAGATAGATAGATAGATAGAGAGAGAGAGAGAGAGAGAGAGAGAGTGTGTGTGTGAGAGAGTGAAAGAGAAAATTAATGTGTGTAGATGTGCAATGGAGAATTTGTGTGTATGTGTAAGACAGAATTTATATATGCATTATTATGTATAGACGTGTATGTGTAAAAGAGATGGAATTATTGCGGATGAAAGATAGAATGTGTGGATGTATGTGTAAGTTATCGTTTTTGTTCGTGTGTGTAATAAAGAGTTTGTATATATATGTGTGTGTGTAAGAGAGATACAGTTATTGTGTACGCATATGTGTAAGAGAGAATATCTGTGCACATATGTGTAAAAGAATTTGTATGTGTATGTATGTATGTATGTATGCATAAGAGAGATGAAATGTGCGCGTATTTATATGTAAGAGAGAGATTAAATTTGCGTGTGTGCATGTGTAATAGGCAATTTGTGTCTATATATAAGAATATTTTAGGTGTGTAATATATGTTTATATGCGTGTATATATAAAAGAGATGAAATTATTGTGATAAAATCGTTGGAATCACAAATTAAATGAAAAACAACAACGAAAATAAAGAGTAAAAATAGGGGGAACGTTAATAATATATATATATATATATATATATATATATGTGTGTGTGTGTGTGTGTGTGTGTGTGTGTGTGTGTGTGTGTGTAACTGTAAGAAAGGTACAGTTGTGTGCGTATATGTATATGAAATAATTTCTGTGCACGTATGCGTAACAGGGAATTTCTTTGTGTATGTATGTGTAAAATAGAATTTGTATATATGCAAAAAAATTCGTGTGTATATATGTAAGAGAGAATTTGTTTAAATATATGTAAAAGAGAATTTGTGTGTGTATGTGTAAGAGCGATGGAATTTGTGTGTTGACATGCTTAAGAGAGGATGAAAGAGTGAGTGATTTTGTGTGTGTCTATGTGTAAGAGACAATTTGTGCGTGTATGTGAAATTGAACATTTGTGTATGTATATGTGTGCAGGACAGATAATATTTGTGTGTGCATGCAGGAGAAGTCATGCGTGTTCATGTTTGTGTATGAGAGATTCTGTGTGTAAGAGTTATAATTTGTCTATGCGCGTAACAGAATTTATACGAATATATATACATATGTAACTTGCTTTCAAGATTTCTCGGATAGCAAGCGAACAGCTGAAAAGAAATGTCCCAAAAAGGTCATGATGTGGTACCTCCAAACTATAAGGGCGACAAGCATGACCTAATCTGTGAAGTTTGTGTTAGTTTTTACTTGAGTAAAGCATGAAAATTGAGTTATATGTGATGTCACCGTACTAGATCAACTATGAAATAGAACTGAATACTAAATTAAGGAAAAAATGTGCAAGTCAGCTTAAAAGTTGAAAAGGCAGCAAACATTCACAAAAAATAAACCTAATGACAAAAAAAAAAATGTATTTGTAAGGTATGCTAAATTTTTACCAGAGGTTTTAAAAATGTTTCGTTTGAAAAGTCATATCCATTCAAGGCACAACTGAGTCTGCAATGATTTCTTGCGAAAGTCAAACTTGTCAACAAGATGGCGGCCATCATATAAAGAAGACAGGTTTTGTAAGTGTAACATAATTAATATATATATGTGTGTGAGTGTGTGTGGGGGGGGTTCAAAACCATATCCATTCAAGGTACAACTGAATCTTGCAATGATGTCTTGTGATGGTCATGCTTGGCATGAAGATGGCAGCCATCATATATAAATGACAGTTATCAAGTGTATAACATAATTAATGTATGTGCGCATGTGTGGTTTAAAGAGCCATATCCCTTCATGGCTCAACTGAGTCTTCCAATGATGTCTTGCGATAGTCATGCTTGGCATCAAAATGGCGGTCATAATGTAAAAACGACAGATTGCAAAACATCAAATGTGTGTGTGTGTGTGTGTGTGTGTGTGTGTGTGTGTGTGTGTGTGTGTGTGTGGTTTCAAAAGCCATATCCCTTCAAGGCACAACTGAGCCTTACAATGATGCCTTGCGATGGTCATTCTTGGCATCAAGATATTGGCCATTATGTATAAATCACAGTTATTGCGTGCGTAACATAATTAACGTGTGTGTGTGTGGGGGGGGGGTGAGTGTAGGAGAGAGAGAGAGGGAGAGAGAAAAAGAATGTTTGTGTGAGGGAAATGTGAGTGAATGCGTAAGACAGAAATACAGTTTGGTGTCTTGGAGAATATGAAAGCTTCAAATGTCTTAACTAGAAATAATCATCCATGATGACGACAACGATGACAATAATCAGAAAATTAGCCACACCCTCACATGACTGGCACCGATACCGCAGAAACATTCCTCATCCATTGCAAAGTCACCTTCCCAATATCGTACTCAAAAATCCCCTCCGATTATCCAACCCACATATATTTTTTTGCACGAGCCTTTTGAGGAAGGGAATATGACGTCACTGTATTAATGTGATTTCATGTTATGAAGGAGTGGGCTCGAAATGTAACCCTGCTTGACACCCATCGCCTGTTTATAAAACAACAAACTACTCGTGAGGAAAATTGCATCACAGTGGTTTGAGAACGAGAAGACACTCCGATGAAATCTCTGATGCGACCCTGGTCAGCTGCGTATCAGTCTATTGTTTCAGTTACCAGCAGTAGAGAATAATATATTTATCATGTTTAAAAAATATATTATACACAGTATGCTGAAATATATATACTAGCAGTATATCCCGGCGTTGCTCGGGTGTAATGAAAGCTTTAAAACTAATCCATGGTCCTGGAGCTCAGACTCTTTGGACGTTGGCACGAAAGACTAAAAAGCAATAGTTGTTTCCAGTTAAAGCGAAACCGTAGACTGAAAGAAAAATGAATGGATGTAAGTCAAATTTTGATTTCCTGGTATCGATATCAAATAAGTTTTTTTCGTCGTAAACTGAATAAGTCATCTGAGTAAATGGTATCATGGCTGAGACTAAGAACTACAATTATACCTACTTAGAGCCTGAAACCTGAAGCAAAAACTAAAATAAATAAAATGGCTAAAAAAAAAAAAAGAAAAAAAAAAGAGACATACAGGCAGATAAACAAACGCACACACAAACAATTTGCCTTGTAAGAACTGCAACCTTGAAACTTCTGAATATCGTTTCTTATGTCTTTGTCTATGAGTGTATCAAATTTCATTAAAATCGGACCACTCGTTCTATAACCCGATTTTTTTCAATAATCGATTTTTCGATATTTATCGGGGGGGGTATCTGGACACAAAACCTAGCTAAGAACACTCGCAGACGCTTATAGTTAAACTGTAAATTTTCAAGAAAATCGGTTCAACCGTTTCGGAGTCTATAAGTAACGGACACACACACACACACACACACACACACACACAGAGTTCCATTTATAAATAAGTTATATATAAATATATATATATGCTTAAATGTTATTTTTAGTGGATACTCGTATTTGAGTAGACGTTCCGTTCATTTAGTAAACAGTATATTTATTTATTTTCGTCTACGGGCCTGAATATTCAAGAAATCTTATTGGAAAAAAATATGCGTTTTCCGGCAGGATTCAAAACTGCTTTCCACCGAGAGGAAACCATCATTAGCTTTGACGTGCTTTGGAACTCCCGTCTACAGAGTGTGCCTATTTATTTATTTACAAAATATGAAAGCTGAAATAAAAGCGAAAACGTTAAATTATAAACGGGTATATATATGTATGTATTTCATTTGATATATATATATATTTCATTTGTAAACAAGTTAGTATGCGACTTAGATTTTAAGTTTTCTAATTTAAATGTTAAGTTTAAAACTTCAAAAATTTACAAAATTGACTAACCATGTGTGGAAATTAAAATTAAAATATGGAAAAGACCTCGACATGGAGCATAATAAAAACAGCCAAGCCTTACAACGCTGGTAAAATATGTAAACTGTGCCAGGAAAAAGTTAGCTGTTATGTTATTCCCCCCCCCCCCAAAAAAAAAAAGAATTACTAAATTAAAGAACAAAAATTATGACAAAGTGTAACCATCCCAACAAATACCTATTAGAATCATACAATCATGGATGGAAGGTTCGAAGATCTTTAAGTAAACTCTCCCAATTTTGAAAATTGCGCGTTCATAAATTATCCGTTTTTGTAAATTGCAGGAAGACACTGAAAGGAAGAAACCTGAGTCGCTTATAAATGAAAATCAGTCAGAAAGTCTACAATATAATTGTATGGAACACTTTTTTAATACAATTGTGTACTGGTCTAATTTAATAATGACCAAAAAATAAATAATTATATATATATAATTATTGTTGCCAAGCGGTGTTTTATGTCAACACAAAATAAAATCGTCGGTGATGGTGGATGTTATAATATTTCAGTTTAAACAATCTCTCTGAAGATGGCTCATGTGAGCCGAAAGCTTAGAAGAAAATCAATAAATAATTATCCAAATGTTGGAGAATTTTTGTCTTTATTTTCAACTGAAATTAAAGCAAAAATACGACGTTTAGAACGGTTCATGATTAAACATAATAGACATTCATTGTCTCTTATATTTAACAGCATATGTTTAGAAAATTAATTGCTGCCTCGATACACTATATATATATATATATATATATATATGTGTGTGTGTGTGTGAGTTTGTAACCCTCGGTTTCACGCTCTTGCGATCGTCAGAAAAACTGATTAATTTTAAAAAAATGGTTATATGTAGGACTGCGTATATTGGTGTATTTTTGTGGAAGTGGGAGGAAAATTTGTCATCGTGACAGACGCAGACATATATACACATTTGTACACCCATTGATGTGCACAAAGACACACACACGTGCCCGCCCACCGGGGTTCACTCGAACATAACTATATGCGAATCGTATGGGGCTTGGCATATATATGTATATGTGTGCCATTGCGCACATATATACGCAATCGGCTGGTGTATTCAAATAGTGTAGCGATGTCAACACGCGGACGGTTGTCGATTTCTCGTACGTACATATGTACGTATGATGTGGTCTGTATGAAACTATGATAGGTAAAAATTGCTATTATTTTTAATTATTTAAGGGTGTATTGTTATTTTTTGATTTTAAAGTCGGTTATTAACTTGTTTTTTGTGGTTGCACGTATTTAAATTGTAGAAACTCTAATTTGTAATGCTTGTTACTTTTATGTGGTGGCATTAATTTTATTGCGGAATAGAGGAGTAATTTACGTTAATAATGATAGGACTAATACGGCGATAGTAATATTTCGGGTGAGTTTGATGATAATAACAGTTGTGGTAGCAAATAGTGATTGTAAAGCGGTAGTGGTGATTTGTAATTGTGGCAGAATGATAATAGCAATAAATCATATTGAGCGCTTTCAAATAAGTACCAAGCATATATAATATATAAATAATATATATATAACAATTATATATATATATATATGTGTGTGTGTGTGTGTGTGTGTGTGTGTGTGTGTGTGTGTATATGTATGTATGTATGTATATATATGTGTATGTATATAATATATATATATATATATATACACACACACACACACATTACACACACAGTGTTAAGTTGTGATGATGCTCAGTCTCAAGATTGCTGTTTCTTCAGTAGTTTACTGATGAAAAATATATTTTGGCAAGTAGATTTATTGTTGTAAAGTGCTCGACATCGATATCGACAGAGCGTTAATAGGATTAATTGTGGAGAGTTTTGTAACTTAACTCAGCAGAGTCATGCCGACTTCGAAGTTTCGTGAAGGTACCGTTATGATGTCCTCACACCTCAGGGCTTTTTTTTTCTTCAGTAGATGAAGTCGCAAGTCATCGTGACAGAGTTTGAACGTATTGGCCTTGTTTAGATTGTTGATCACGCCATATAATGGGCTCTCACCCAGAAACTGTTACTAGATCAGTTCAACATAGCTGGCCATTTAATTTTCATTTTTCAAATTGCAGATGTATTTTTCTTGCCAATACAATTCGTTTGTCTATCATAACTGTAATTGGTCCATACAGGATTTGGTTGATAACGTGTGTCCTTGTGTGTGCGTGTGCGCGTTTGTGTGTCTAGTAGTTAGTAAATTTAGTGCCATACGTGATAAACGCTTAGGCGATCATGTCTCGAAAGAGACATGACTGACTGGAAAGAAGATTATCTCGCAGAAGATTGCCATTATTTTCTGTGGTAGACAAGTTACCAACTAAGTCTATCGAACCTAATCTGCCCCGTTATTTAGTCCATAGCTGAGGAAAGAGACGGGTTAATATCTTACCGTCTCTTCCCTCCAGGTATAAGTTAGATAACAGAACAGATTGGGTTCTAATAGATCTAGCAGTTATTTTTGTCTGTTAGTGTCCGTATGTCGATTGGGAGAATTTTGTGTTGGAGTAAAAAAGTTCAGGTTACACCGGTTCTAGATATATGTAGAGTAATCCTGTTATTTTTTGTTTAGTATGGATTTTATGAAAGATGATGGTATAAAAAAGTGTTTGGCGTGTGTTTATTGATTGGAAATTATTTATCAGGTTTTTTTAAAAATATTTTCTACATAAATTATGTTTTTTTTTTGGGGGGGGGGTGGCATTTATTAGATCATAGTTATGGCCCGCTTTATTTCTGTGTATTATGAACTGCGTGTTAAACCATACTTAAAGAATTTAAAATCAGTCTATCTACAATGGCAGCCAGTGTAACCTAAGTTCTTTCACTCTCACAGAAAGCATTCACGTATCAACACACAGATACTACAAGACAGATAATGGCTACTAGACGCACAAATGTGCATACGCATAAGAAGAAATAGTATACACAAACACACAAAACCCACGAACTATACTCGACAAGACGAATACGAGTGAGGTCAATGAAAAATAAACTCAAAAATAATAAAAATAAGATAGTTTTCTTTTCACATTCGCATTTCATTCAAGATGAAGCTTAAATACAAGCGAAAGAGTTAAATTTATAAACATTTACTATCTTTTCCACCCCTATCATTTTGTAGTATTCTAATCCTTACTTGATCCCAGTACAAATATATATGGGGGATGTGCGTTGTGGTGCAGTGGATATCGGCTCGGAACGAGAAATCGGGGAGTTGAGTTCGAATTCCAGCCGAATTCATTGCATTCACTTGCGCGCAAATACCCTTGGGAAAGGTATTAATCTGTCTCTTCCTTCCAGTTATGGGTTAAATAACAGGACAGATTGGGTTCTGTAGCCTTGGTCGGCAACCAGTCTACCGCAGAAAGCAATGGCAACCTACTACGGGATAATCTTCTGCTTGAGACATGATCGCCCAAGCGTATATCACGTATGACACACACACACACACACACACACACACACACACACACACACGCGCGTGTGTGTGTGTGTGTGTGTGTGTGTGTGTGTGTGTGTGAAACTATATATGTGTTATGGATTCTTGTTTAGAAAACTACACAATATAATAATAACAAAAACAGATATGAAAGGAAAAATGTAAGTATATTGAATAAAAGATTTACAGTTAGTAGATTCAGGAATACTTGTTAGTAGGAGTCAAATATATACAAGAAGTAAATCTGGGTAATAGTCTCTATTCTTGCTGACCAACGAGCGGCGATTCAACTGCTCTGACAACCACCCAACAGACAACTACTCATTAATTAGCTTTCCCTCCCAGTAAGGGCAACATATGACACATTGTCAGTTTATATCTGGGCTTTCCGGGCCATATCGCCCGGCCAAAAAATGTCTGTCTATTTTTACCCAGTCGTGCCTCTACCCTTCGGCGGAACCACGACTGGGTTATTGCTCTCTACTCGGAAGCAGAGAGCGCCCTCTACCCGAAGGCAGAGAGCTGACAGTGTCGTAGTAGAGTACAACTACTCAACTATCGTTCTCTGTAGGCAGGATTATTTGTATACTTTGGAAAAGTCTATTGAGTGTGTAAAAAGGAGTGACTCTCCAACACCCCCCTTCCTAGATTCTTTTTGGAAGGAGATAGCATTTTTTTCGATTTCCAAAATATTTCATTTTTTTTCTCATCTCGCTAATATTTTTTTTTTTTTTAAATGACGAGCTTAGCTCTTCATTCCTTTGGTTTATGTGTGTCACTAGTTCACCTGGTGTGCAAGATTTTCCCGTAAATATCGGTTTAATAAATACGGATTTCTTTTGCGCGATCTTTGTTGTAAATTTTTTTACTGCTTGATAATACCTCTTTTTTACGTTTTTTATTTTTATTTTTTTTGCATCAAGCATTAATGGGTAAATCTCATATATTAAATTTCTGCATCCAATCCGTTTTTACCAGGTTGTATGCGTTTTTCGTTACGTAGAATTTTTGTTATAATTTTCCTTTAAATTTTGCATTTACAATAATTTCGCCTTCGAGTTTAACTAATATAAATATATAGTGCGATGGGTAAGTTATCGTCTTTATATTTATAATTTTGCTCATGCGCGCTGTTTGTTCTTTATTTTCGCAACTGCACAGTACAGTAGGCTCACTTGAGCACCGTCTGTAAGAAAAAGAGCACCATGACGCAATTCACTCGACCAGAACTTTAGAAATGGCATGATGTTCTTCTTGGTATTCGCACCGGAAGCTTCATCACGAACATTTCAGAATCTTTGGACGTAAATCTGAGGACAGTTCAATTAAGGATTCGGAAAGAGTTAGATGAATTTAATAGTGATCACGAAGGTGTTTGGAGTGATCACTAGTGATGGTGACGTTAAGCGCCGATCCATCTTCTCTCGGGGCCTCAAACTCAACACGGAGTTTTACACCAAGTTCCTTGCGAAGGTAGTGCTGTCCTGGGTCAAGAGGGTGGCTGCTGGAAAAACCTATGCCTGGCACTATGCTACACAAGCAGACGAAGCCAGTCATGTCTGTCAGACAATTTCACCTCTTACATCTGGCCACTTAAAACTGCAACTCCCTTGATTATTATGGGTGGGGCGAAGGTTGAGCGAGAGACTTGCAAAACTCCTAAAAAAGAGGAAATAAGAGCAAGGATATTGGTATCATTCACCAACTTAAACAAGGAGACCGTCCGGAAACGATGCAGAAGATTCCGAATTTGCCTGGAAAACGTGGATGAAGCCAATGACGATTTTTTTTTCAATAAATTTACATTTTATTATTTCAAGATATTTTTGTGTAATTTTAGTAAATATGTCTATTAAAATGAGATACTCGTGTTATTTTCATTTTTGCATTCACATATGCGCAAATACCCTTGGGAAAAGTATTAATCCATCTTTTCTCCCTCCAGCTATGTGTTAAATAGCAGATTGGGTTCTATAGTCTTAGTTGACGAATAGTATTAGGTTGCCATTACATAAAGTAATGGCAACCTACTACGGGAAAATCTTCTGCCCAGTCAGTCATGACGCTTGAGAGATATGATCGCCCTACTGTGTATCGCGTATGGACTGACTTTATATATATTTTAATCATTTCACCCTAAGCAAGGCATTCCACTGCCACTATTGCGCATGGGGTTACATAGGGGAAGGTAAAGAGGAGGAGTGGTTAGGTGTAGGAAATGTCAGAAGGAAGGTGATAGATGGGTAAGGATACCGAGGATGAGGGATGGGCAGATGGGAAGAGTGTTTGAAAGAATGGGAGCGAGTTAGTGTGTTAGGAGGTGTCTATTGACCTTGCATTTAAACTCCTGGAGATTGTAGCCGTCTGGGAAGCAATCATGTGGAAGGGAATTCCACAGTCGGGAAGTGCGAGAAAAGAAACTGTTGGAGTAGAAGTTACGGCTGCATTTTATCGGTTTCACTGTAAAAGGGTGGGATCTAGTTGCTAATCTAGTATCTCGTGCAAATTCGTATTTAGGGGGCAGCAGTGATCCAAGTTCATTGGATCAGAAGCCGTGAAAGTATTTATAGAAGAGACACAGGGAAGCCACGTCGCGCCAGTGAGAGAGAGAGAGAGACTGCAGGCGGTCTGCCAAGTTGGTATCGATCACATTACAGACCCTCCACTGTACCTTGTCGAGAAGCCCGAGGAGAATAGCAGGAGCACCCGACCAGATATGGCAGCAGTATTCAATGCACGGGCGGATGGTAGATTTATAAATGTGCAGGATAGATTCAGACGGAAAAAACTTCTGGGCCCTGCACAGAGAACCGACTTTCATAGCAGCGGATTTAGCAATGGATTCGATATAGTCATTCCATTTGAGGTCCGCTGTAAGTGTGAGACCAAGGAGGCGTAGTGATTTACTCTCTGGGAGGCAAGCCTGGTCCATGCTCATGGGAGGTAGGTGCGATTGTCTATGATGGTTAATTGATAGTAGCTTTGTTTTAGAAGCATTAAAGCTTACGAGCCATTTCTTACCACAGTCCACTACGGATTGGAGGTCCTTTTCAAGTTCGGCTGCAAGGTTAGCTTTGTTGCCTACACCAGATATTTGGTCGAGGCGAGAGTAAACTGTGGTGTCATCGGCGTACATACCTACTTGGGATATTATGGAATCAGGGAGATCATTAATGTATATCAGAAAGAGCGTATGACCTAGGATAGAGCCTTGAGGGACACCTGCGTTCGTATGGTAGTTCTGGGAGGCATGTCCGTTTAATACCACCTTCATTGTGCGGTTAGAGAGGAATGACTGGATTAGTTCAAACAAATGTTCAGTTATACCATAGCTCCGCAGTTTGCATAGAAGGCCAGCATGCCAAACTCTGTCGAACGCTTTAGAGATATCCAAGGCAACCGTTCGGGCTTCACCATTCCTGTCGAGTGCCTGGTATATGTACTCGGTGATGGTCGTTAGCATATCAGCAGTAGACCTGGTGAAGCGGAAACCATACTGCTTGTCCGAGAGGAGCCTGTGTGCTGCGAAATGCTGAACCACCTCGGCGTTGATAATGGCTTCGAACACTTTGCCAAAGATCGGAAGAAGGCTGATAGGTCGGTAATTTGATATCCGAGTGAATAGGGAACGAAGAAAAAATGTTACATCGTCCAAAACATTAAGTTAAAACAGTGCTCGATATATAATATATAGATCTGCGAATATTTATTCTAAATTATATATTAGAACATGTACAAAATTTTATATATCCATTACAAATCGTACATTTGTTTCGACATTGAAACTACAATGTCTCCTCAGGTGGTGCGGACAGGAATGGAAAGTCTCTTTTGGTGAGTTGTGTGTGGGATGTTGGTGGGGGTTAGTAATAAGGGAATAAGTCTTGTGAATTGTCTGTTTGAATTTTGAAGAAAGTGGTGTGGGTAGTGAATATAGTTGATTAATGAGTGTCTGGGAGTTTTGTAGACAGATTTAACATTAGAAGTTAGAATTTACGTTTTTATTATCTTATTACTAGACTGTATCCTTTAGATTTCTTAGAGGAGCAGAGTAGGGAGGTGTAAGGGGTGGGTAGGGATGTGATTGGACTTAATGTTTATTTTGTACAGAATATTTTTGTATTTAAGCAGAGTTTTTTTTATAATTTCTCTAATTTTGTATATTTGACTTTAATTTTGGATTTAGGAAATCGATTTTTTCTATTAAATTTTTAATTTTAATTAGATCACATTTTGTGGTAAGATTTAATAGGATTAATTTTTAATTTTTAATCAGCCTTCTTATTGCTTTAAACAGTTTTATACTGGGTACGCGAATTTGAACTAGACGTCACATTATTTTTGTTTTAAACAATGTATATTATATTTATCGGCTTGTACCCTCGAAAGGCTTAATAAAAAAGTTTTCTCTGATAGAAATCGAACTTGGGTCCCCCTTTGTAGGAGAAACCAACGTTTGGTCCGGCGTGCTTTATGGCTCTCCTACGAAAAGCGTTAGAGTTCAGCAAAGCTATATTTATCCCCTCCACAATTTTTTTAAAGGAAAAACACTTTCTCATTAAGTTAATTTGTAGGAGTTGTGCTTTCCTAAAAGGAGGGAATACAACATGGTGATATTCATCATTATGATTGGTTCCCCAAAATGTAAAATAACTAATAAATTATTTCCGGTTTGACTATTTCGGAAAGAATTATTGTAACTACTTCACTGTTCGGATTTTTTTCCTCATATTTACTCCTACATTCCCATCGTTTCAGCCTTTAAACACTCTGGTCTTCTTTAGGTGATATTTGTTTTAATTTCGAACGGAACCCAAAATCTGTATGTTGGCGTTTCTGAAGATTGGTTCGATGACATTTGTGTAGACGTTTTTCCCATGTTTATTTCCAGAAACGGATTTACATACAACCTTCACATTCCTGGATCGCTCTGTAAATTCACTGAGAATCTGTTTCATTTTCAGCTTGTTCATCAAAAAATAAAGTACAATGACATTTTTCTTTATTTTTCTTTCATACATATTTACCATTGCTTGCAATGACTTCGATACTTTTTGAGTAAAATTCGCATCTTTACTAAATCATTTTGCAGCGATAGAAAAGGGGAATCATTGATTGGTTCAAGGTCGTGTTAATATATAGCGATGAGGGTGATACAGACCAAACAAATTTCCAAATTGTTTTCGGTGTTATTTATGCAATAAGCAGCCTTGCATTTTCATGTAGGCGGACAGAATTTTGACGAGCACATTGTGCTTTTCGACCGAAATTTTTCAATATGAAAGATTCAGACTAAACTAACTTCAAATATGCTTAAAAGTTTAATTTTTGTTCAAAAGTTAACAGCGAAAAAAAGAAACAGAAATACGGGCTAAAATTCTAACGAATCTTGAACAGAATAATAAAATTAAACTACAAGAAATATCGGGCGATTGTCAGAGAATCCAATGTATGAGTCGCGATAGCGAAGAAATGCATGAAAAAGAACATGCATACGTACGTGCGAAAGAAAAATGGACAACAAAAAAAGAAAAAAAAAGAAAAATAATTCCATGTTTCAGATGTGAAAGTTACATCTCGGAGACGACTGTACCTTTAAGAATTTGAAATGCTACAAGTGTGATAAAGTAGAACATATAAAGTCACACTGAGAAACTAAACCAATAAAAATTTCTCGAAAGAAAAAAATTATACACATCATTGCTACGGAAAAAATAATTACAGAAAAAAGAAAATTTGTCAGTGTGAAAATAAATAATGTGGATGTGAAAATGCTACTAGACACTGGTAGTGATATCAATAATCAGTGAAGCTAGAAATCGGAAAGCCTATATTAAAAGGACTTCGAAAGTCGCAAGTAGTGTCTCAAATGAGAAACTATTTTTTCTCGGAGAAATGACTTGTAATATCTTATTTCGTAACAAGTGTTTAAAAGCTGAGGTTTATGTGTTCAAAATACGACAAACTTATTCGGTGCTGACTGGATGGAGTTGTTTGAGCTTTGGAATTTTCTTATAAATGTTTGAGAATGATATATCCCAATGATCGTAATAATGGGTTTGGTTCGAAATTTCTAGCGCCTGAAGAACGCCGGAGCGTAAAACGACCGAAACGTCGTAAAGATTGCAGTAAAGATGAAGTCAACATTCCGAATAATGTAAATTGTGCAACATGCAACTGTTTTTCACATTCCTTGTTGGATATTTCGCACCAATCAAGGATATATTGTGTTTAATACTTTCGCTTATTTAATCTCTTCGAACAATTGTTCTCATCTTGATTAGTGAAGATGTCATTATAGACACATCGTTTCGTCCAAGTTCCCTCTCGTCATCTGCAGCTGTCCATTGTCTGGTTGTTATAGGGTGTATCATGTGTTAATTATTGTGTTATTTTATTCCTCCAATACCATTTCTTGTTCGTTCCTGCTAAATCAGTGCATATTTTTCACTAGCATATAAACTGATTGAAAGCAACGTTTAAGAAGAGTCTATATCCAATTCGCCACCGTTTCGAAAGATGGGTTTTTGGAATATTTAAACCCAATGTCACATGATTTTGACATTTAGTTATCACTTTGGGTTTGTACGGCTTTTTATATTTTGTGTTTGATTTTTTTAAATGACGAATGACGTATTTGAACTATCGTTCCCAATTTCTTGATTGCTATAGGCGTTATTACAGATGTTTCAACCATATACACTCTGGCTATCTTCAGATGTTTATTATTTTGGCTGATATAGCACATATCATGTGTTGATTATTGTATTAATTAATTCCTGTAATACTGTTCCTGGTTCATTCCTGCTAAACCAGAGCATATTCTTTCATTAAGCAGAACCGTAGCTTGAAAGCAACATTTCGTTTACCGATGCCTGCATCCAATACACCTTATTCTGAAGGTTATGAGCGGTATGCTTTTGAGGCCTTTAGTTCCAATATCAAATAGTTTCATGCTTTGGTTACTGTTACGAGGATGCATTCATATATAAAAATGATATTAATAATGTCTAAAAAGTTGTAGTAGAGGATTCTATTGAGTCCTACTTGTGATTACAAAAAAGTTTTAATTCATAAAGTAGTCGTAAAAATAAGGAAATTAGAAGTAGAACGTTTGGGAGATGCTAGAATGTTCGAGAAATTCCAATAGATTTGAGAGATTCCGAGAAATATGCAAATTAGGTGTTAGCCTTTAAAAAATAAATTTTGGGAAGAGAGTAGTTAGTTGTTAACAGGATTTGCTGACATTATCAACCCCGGTCCGATTCAGGGATCTGTGCATCCAGCCGAAAGAATCTCTAAGAAAAGTTGCCGACCAACTAAAACCCGAAAGAAAACCTCATGGAACTATATGGGTAAATAGATATTTTTGACTCATTCATTGACCAAACTAATAATTATTCTTTATATACACATTTGAGGATTTCCAAAAAGTATAGCACTTAAACTATTTCGCTAGCTTAAATGGATAAAGATACCTGACACCTTACCTTCCCTTTCTCTCCTCGTAACACTCGCCAGTAGTAAACTATGTTTCTTGTTTTGAATGCAACAGAAATTGTATATTTGTAAATATTTTATTTGTGTGTTTTGTAAATTAAATATTTGTTTGTGATTTTTATCTCTGAGATTTGGTCAATCATTTTTTTCTTTTGATACAACTTCACACGTAACAGTTACCAAAACAAAATATACCGAGACTATGTTTTATTTTACATATTTTATTTGTCGTATTCTAAAAAAAGCTTCAGCACATTTCAAACTTCTAAATTTCATAACAAGGACTTTTGATTAGCGATAATTCTTACGCGAAACAAATTCATATAAGCAAATCCTTTTAATGATCTTTATTGTAGACTAATAGTTTCTGTTTAAATTACTTTTCTCCATAATGGAAGGGGATTTTTACATTTCACTAAAGCTGTGCAATTCAGTGGTGTGTGTAGGATCCAGTGGTTTCTGCTTGAGTGGATAATACCATTTGTGTAATGGTCCCATGGTCACATCACTTAATGAGTAATGCAATCTGTTCACTGGCTTCAGGCTAAATTCGCAGGTATAAATTGATATGATATTTCTCTGATTGATACAATAGAATGGTAAAAGCATTTCCTCTTTGTGTAAAGGTCTGAGAGAATAAGCAAAAATGGATTTTACAACATTGTTTCATTACATTAAAATTAGAGTTTAGGATGCAGATATTTGGAAATGCCTCCATCTTAGGAGGCAAGTGCTTAGAAAGACCTCCATCTTAGCAGGCAAGTGCTTAGAAAGGCCTCCATCTTAGGAGGCAAGTGCTTAGAAAGGCTTATACATATTTGAAAAGGCACTTATCTTAGGGCACATTTATTTGGAAAGGTTTTATTTTAGGATATAAATATTTGGAAAGGCTTATATATATTTCAAAAGAATATTATCTGAGGGTTTATATATTTGGAAAAGCTTTTATCTTAGGATGTAATAATTTAGAAAAGCTTTTATCATAGGATGCAAATATTTGGAAAGGCTTTTATTTCAGGATGCAAATCTTTAGAAAGGCTCATAAATATTTGAAAAAACTTTTATCTTAGAGTGCATATATTTGGATAGACTTTTATTTTAGGATGTAAATATCTGGAAAGACTTCGATCTTAGGATGCGAATATTTAGAAAGGATTAAAATATTTGAAAAGGCTGTTATCTTAGGGTAATTATATTTGGAAATAGGATGTAAATATTTAGAAAGGCTTTCGATTTATAATGCAAATATTTAGAAAGATTATACATATTGAAAATTTTATAGCACATGTATTTGGAAAGGTTTTCTCTTAGGATGTAAATATTTGGAAAGACTTCTATCTTGGGCACATATTTGGAAAGGCTTTTATGTTAGGACGTAAATATTTAGAAAGGCTTTTATCTCTAATTGATAGAATGGAATGGTAAGAGCATCTCTTATTTGTACAAAAGTCTAAGAGATGAAGCCAAAATTAGTTTTACAACATTGTTCCCTGATGTAAACTGTTACAAAAGATTGAATTTTAGGTAGGTACCTTCACAAAATAAGTCCTGAAAATTTAATTAAAATCCGACTGTTATTTGATTTTCGCAAAACTGTTTTTCATCGTGAAGAAGACGCCGAAATTTCCTATACTAATCTTGGTCCCCAACCCCAGAGACACAAGAAAAATGAGATTTTTAACCAAAATTTCGAACGTTCTAGAAAAGATTAAAAAATTTAATAAAATAATACGAAAATACTTTAATATTCTCACTTTTCTTAATGATATAAACTTTTTGACAATAAAACTTTATTTTTTATCACGTTTTGAGCCTTTTTTCATCATGGTATGTCTTTTCTTTAGAAAATTAGTAGATGTACCTTATTTTAGGGTGAAAAGATTTTTATTTTATCACCGGAGTCGGTATTTTCATTGTATAACTAGTGGCAGCCACAATCCTGAACAACATATGATATACAGACGACACAATTTTGAAAGAGGACGCGGAAAGTGAACCACAGAAGGTAAGAAAGAAAAGCAAGAAGAAACGACTGAACATCAATTACAAGCAATGGAGAATTTTTTGGGCACATGAAGCTTGAACAGATATAGGGGCTCCCTTCACGATCAGCAACAATAGATTCGCGGATCCAACTATCAAAAAGGTAGGCGATTAATAGGTTCTTGCGAGCTCAACGGACCCATATATAGGGAACGAGCGTTGCAAACGCGCAAGAATATTTTGAAATTTAACCAATCGCAGGAGAATTCTGAAGTCATATGAAATGGGTATTTGAGCAGAACGAGAAATCGGAGAGCAGAGTTCAAATTCAGTTGAATTCATTGCATTCGCTTACGCGCAAATACCCTTGAGAAAGGTATTAATCCGTCTATTCCTTCCAGTTATGGGTTAAATAACAGGCCAGATTGGTTTCTATAACCTTGGTCGGCAACCAGTCTACCGCAGAAAGCAATGGCAACCTACTGAGGGATAATCTTCTGCCCAGTCAGTCATGTCTCTTTCAAGACATGATCGCCCAAGCGTGTTTCACGTATGGCACTTAACTGACTAAGGTCAATATTAACTACTTTAACCATTTGGCTTATGATTCCATCACCAAAAGGGCCTTATTTCTAATAACAAACGCTTAAAAATGATAGAGTTTGTTTAAGAACTAGTTTAGGGACCCTGAAGCTTAAGCTTTTTTTAAAAATGTCATTAAAGACTGTCTTTGATTGCAAGAAGAAACAAAGGAACAGACCAACATGCAAATTATAAAGTAGCTATACCAAAATCAAAGAAGAACAACAATTTAAATATCTGGGAAGTGTTTTAACAAACGATGACAAATAAAACGCTGATATTATTGGTAGCCACAATCTAAACAATATAAGATATGCAGAAGACATTGTTGATAGCAGACACGAAAAAGAGCTTCAACAGCTCCTACGGAATTGTTGCGAATTCCGGGTGAGAAACCACACAAAATAATAAATAACAAAAACAGATATGGAGATGAAAATGTAAGTTATATTGAACAAGATATACAAACTGGAACACGGGTTAGTCAATTCAGGAATACTATTAATAGAATAATTATATACAGTCTTTAAGTGTAATAGTATGTCCGGGTAATGAGTCTATATTCAAACAACTCCAACTAACTCTGCACCAACTTACTAACGAACTAAGCAACTCTACATTTCCTTTGCAACTACTCGCACTTCCCGCCTGTGGAACTCATTCTTGCTTTCCTGACGACTACAACCTCCAGAAATTTAAATGCAAAGTCAATACTCATCTACTAACCGCTGGCCTCTAGCTCTCTCCCCTCCCCTGTATAACCTTCCCTTTCTCTCCACCTATGTATCTGTCATCGCACCCGCTTTCTCAGCTTTCTATTGCTCCTTTCTAACTAGTTTGTACTCCTCACTCTTTTCTAATTAATCTTTTTACATTTATGTAACCCCCTGCACATCAGTGGCGTTTCCGCCTTGCTCGGGGTGAAATGATTAAAAAAAACAAAAAAACTCAACGTTATTTACCCACCTTCCCACGTAAGGCGTGATGTGACACAAACACAAGGTTTTTTTAATGTGGGTCTTCCCGGCCACATAGCCAGGCCAAAAATATCTGTCTATCTTTCCCCAGTCGTGATTCTACCCTTCGGTGGAACCACGACTGGGTTAGTGCTCTCTGCTCGGAATCAGAGAGCGCTCTCCACCCGGAGGCAGAGAGCTGACAGTGTCATAGTAGAGTACAAGTACTCGACTACTGTTCTCTGTTTAGGCAGGATTCTATGTACACATCATGCGAGTCTATTCTTATGTGTAAAAAAGAATGTAGCGAAGGAAAGCAAGAAGAAAGAACTAAGTATAAACTAAAAGAAAACAAAATGCATGGTTATTAGCAAAGGGAACAGCCCAACATGAAAATTACAAACTGGGGATACCAAAATCAAGCAAGAAGAATAATTTAAATATGTGGGAAGTCTTTGAGCTGAGGATGGAAAGTGCGACACTGAAATCTAAAGGTGCATTGAAGAGTCCTTTCAAAATCTAAGCAAAATATAAAGCAAAAAGAAAATTTCATTAGGAACGTGGAATACTTACCTCATACGTAATATCAATTTTTCTATATGATAGTGGATGCTGGAAAATCTTCTCACAGATAAAGAAGAAATATGAAGAAACCGAAATGCGTTTATACAGAAAGATACTGAGAATTCCATTGAGTAAATTTAGAGAAAATCAAAGCAAAAAGGAAACTTATCAGTCAGTTAAGTGCCATACGTGATACACGCTTGGGCGATCATGTCCCGAAAGAGACATGACTGACTGGGCAGAAAATTATCCCGCAGTAGGTTGCCATTGCTTTCTGCGGTAGACTGGTTGCCGACCAAGGCTATAGAACCCAATCTGTCCTGTTATTTAACCCATAACTGGAAGGAAGAGACGGATTAATACCTTTCCCAAGGGTATTTGTGCGTAAGTGAATACAATAGATTCAACTGGAATTCGAACTCGGCTCCCCGGTTTCTCATTCCGAGCCGATATCCACTGGACCACATACTTAGCATAAAAGACAGTTACAGTTTCTAGAGCATATAATAAGAAAAAAAGAGACATATTGAAGGTAAGAGAGACTTAGGAAAACAGTGCATAACATACCTAACAGGCCTTTTTAAATGGATGGTTGAACAAAACAAAATTTAGAAGATATGGCAAAAAGACAAAATCTACTAAGTGCTACAAAGGACAGAAAATTATGGAGAGCTATAATCGCCAACGTTGGAAAAAGAATTTTTATTGCTTCTGTGAAGAGTCAAATAATGACAATTAAATTCATGTTATTCTTTTTTTTTTCAAAATATTTTAGAAGCAGCATCTCCAATAATTTTTATTTGTATTATACTTTGTTATTGATGCTTTGCATTACAACAGCCGGAAAAGCGAATTTTGTAACTGTAAGTTTTATTCTAGTAGTTTCTTTTCTCGAACTCCTCTGTCTGTGAAATATTCTTCCATTTTCTTATGTTTCTGCCTCTACAACCTTCAAAAATTCAAATGCAACCTCAGTCACCTTTTTCTGTCTTCCTGAAATCTGTTTTTTATCGTCCTTTCTCTGCGCTAAAGTCTCCTCGTTCTCTTTCATATCCAGTAGCCCATTGCGTCTTAGTGGCATCAAAGCCTTGCTTGGAGTGAAATGAGTCAAAAGAAAGAAGAAATTAACCCTGACAACATTGCTTCATCTACTGTATCAAACAAATATGTTGGCTCCTACAACATTACGTAACCCACTGATCTGAAGGGAGCTTTGAAACGGAGTTCCTGTTGGGTAATAAATTGGTTTTCAATTCTTGAAAAAGATAAAATTGGTTTCCGGTCTGTTTATCACATTCATGTGGATCTATTTGATTCATCCACCGTTTGATTGGACCACATGAATTTTAAATGACATCAATCTTTTCATCTAGATCTTTTAACTTTTTTAATGCAATCGGTCAAGTAAAATGTGTTAAATTTTGTATAAAGCAAAAGTTAAATAAACTGTTCTTTGTATTTTCTCGTTTGAATTTCCCAATCTGCCCTGTGTTCTAAATCCACATTTGAAATAAAAATGTCGTCATAGAAATCTTATCGCCGACAGGAAGTGCATCAAACTAACAATCTCCAGAAATTAACATTTGAAACCTTTATCTACAAATTAAGTAAGAGAAGTAGAAACACGGAACACCTGTGGTGTGGTATCTCGCAATAATACATGACTGTGGTCAGATCACTTTCAATGCTTCAAAATAAACGGTCGGTGTGTGTAGAAGAAAAAAGACTGCTTATCTTAAGAAAAAGTGAGCTTATAAGTAACGGGTGTGGTCATCGGTAAGCCTGATTTGGCAATAACTTCTTTCTATATTCCGGGAATTGTAAAGAAGTGGGTAGGATTCACAAGAAAAAATATACTAGTAATTACTTCCAGCCCACCCGAATTGAAAAGAAATGGAGTGAAATCTGAACGTGTAAGCTGTACTCATCATTATTGGCGGGCTTAGAGGAATCCGGAAGAAACTCGCAAAGTGATACGCTTGATTGAAACCCATGAAACCCAACAAAAGTTCCCTGGTCGTTTTTTTGTAACTTACTTCTTCAGTGATTCTAATCATTTATATATATATATATATATATATATATATATATATATATATATATATATGTATATATAAACTATAGCAACAACTAAATAGTAACCGAACTAACTCTGCCGAAACTAGTATTAATTAAGCTATAATTTAAATCGTCTTGTACAATCCACCGAGAACGAACTCGGAGGGAAAAGAAGGAGAAGTAAAAAAAGAAACAAACGAAGTAAATGAACAAAAAGTCAAGCACTCGTAAGAAAGAAAAAAAGCTAAGACGAAAACTAACACTAAAGCGCTCAATACGAAAGTAGAGCAAACAAAGACAGAAAATCTGAGCAAGAGCCAACAACCTACCACGGTTTCGCCTAACGGCTTGTCAGGAAAATTTGCTGACTACAAAGATTTAAAGTAGCAAATATATAGGAACTCAAATTAAAACAAAGAGACCAAAACACGCGAAAGGAGGGAGGCTAAAATAATTCACACTGTGCCAAATTAACGAGACAGCATTTCAAGGAAGAATTCCCCCTACCCCAATCTCTCTTAAAGTATCTTTCTTTCAAGCCTTGTGGAGGGGGGAATTAAAATTTCTCCACTTTTTAGACACCAGATCATAGAACTGTGATGATAGTCAAATTTTGGCTAGGTTACGGCTACTATACCTTTGATTATTATAGATTGGTAGTATTGTATTAAATAATTTCCATTAACTTTGTCTGCTTTTGATGTATGAAAATATAATTACTTCTTTTCCTATATTACGGGTATTTGTTTATTGGGGTAATGGATAATAGTGAAATTGTGTTTTGAGGTAATCTCAGCAAAAAGGTTGGGAACCTATGCTCCATCCATTTATACAAACTTGTCAAATAAGGTCATTTTCTGCTTCCCTCTTATTTTTTCTTGATATCTCGCCAATGTACCCGATCCTCTAAGTCTTTCTTCATTATTTGTCGCCAAAATTTCGAATGGGAATTAATGCACAATGTTATCCCCTTAGCAATTTATAGGCAGGACCACATAGACAGATGCTGTGATTTCTATCTAATCAATAAGATAGTCCACTTCTCGGTTTCATCTGACGCGGTCTTTTGTTGTTCTCAGCACTTTTCTTTCTATTTATATTATTCTTCCTCTATCAATTTTCTTAAACTTGTCAGTTAAGATTATTTCCTGCTTTCTTTTGCTTCTCTGCCTTCATCACATACCCTGTGAGTGTTAAATTCTGTAAGTTTTCTTTCTTCATTGTATGGAACCAAGATTTCAGCTATTTAATTCTAATTGTAATCACTCAATGACAATTACTATTCAGTCAGTTAAGTGCCATACGTGACACACGCTTGGGCGATCATGTCTCGAAAGAGACATGACTGACTGGGCAGAAGATTATCCCGCAGTAGTTGCCATTGCTTTCTGCGGTAGACTGGTTGCCGACCAAGGCTATAGAACCCAATTTGTCTTGTTATTTAACCCATAACTGGAAGGAATAAACGGATTAATACCTTTCTCAAGGGTATTTGCGCGTAAGTGAATGCAAGGAATTCAGCTGGAATTCGAACTCGGCTCGTCGCTTTCTCGTTCCGAGCCGATATCCACTGCACCACAACGCACATCCGGAACAACTACTATTACTACGAGTAATAATAATCTTGGAAAGCTTGCGAGCTAGAGATCTAAAGAATGAAAACGAATCGCTGTTAATTAGGACCTAGAATAAATATTAAATACAAGTGAAAATAGATAAGACACGAGAAAGTAACAAATGCGGACTTTGCGGAGCTAGAAAAGATATAATCGGACGAATAATATGTAAATAAAACAGACTTAGAGAAAAGGTACAAAACTAACCGTGATTAGATAAGAATGGTGATCTACTGGGATCTGGAATTCAGATCTAACCATACAAAACTAATGGTTTACGCAGAAAGCAGTTTCTGGTTTGAGCGTATGTCTTAAAGAATAAAGAACATTGAAAGAATACTGGCACCAACCCAATAGATTAAAAACCCGTCATAGTAAATAGGGAAAAATAACATTTGTTGGTGACTGTCACTATTTCGGCAGAGTACATAGAAAAACGGAAAGAAAGTGTTGTAGAGTGACTGACACCCCTGCAGCACTCTCAATGATGGGATGGCCGATGGTCTGAAATGTCATTCAATTAATATTTGGATTGATTACTTCTGCAACTATTGCGATCTAAATCCTTTCTCTCTGCGTTGTAAGTTATGTCTTGTCTGTCATTGTATATATTGCACTGTTCTGTGTATATCCGTTTAGTACCGGATATTGTGCTGGATAATAACGCAGAACACTTTCTCTGTGTATCGTATTCATCAGAAAGTTACAAACTAGAAAAATATGTCAGAAAACTGAAGAAAAAAAGATAAATGTTTCAACTGTACTCATTACTGGTGACCTTGGAATAGCCCAGAAAAATACAGAAAAATGCTTAGAAGATTTTAAAATTAAGTGAATACATGAAACTACGCAGACGTGGCTTGTTACTTTAAAATTAAAGAATAGTGAGGAGGGTGCTGATTTATTGAGGAAGAATTACTGTTATTTGATCTCCAGTGAAAACCTTTACTTACGACTGATGTGAACACTTAAGTGCAGCAGCAATAATAAAACACAATTAAGCTCAATTCTCATGGCTTCTGTTCTTAACTGAGTGGAGATGTTAACATGTATATGCTATGTAAATAAGGCTGGTAAATTTTAATGCTTTTAAAACCAAGCTACTATCAATTAATCATCATAGACAATCGCACCTACCTCCTATTAGCACGGACCAGGCTTGCCTCCCAGAGAGTAAAACACTACGCTTCCTTGGTCTCACACTCTCAGTGGACCTCAAATGGAATGACTATATCGAATCCATTGCTAAATCCGCTGCTATGAAAGTCGGTTCTCTGTGCAGGACCCGCAGGTTTTTTCCGTCTGAATCTATCCTGCACATTTATAAATCTACCATCCACCCGTGCATTGAATGCTGTTGCCATATCTGGTCGGGTGCCCCTGCTATTCTCCTTGGGCTTCTAGACAAGGTACAGTGGAGGGTCTGTAATGTGATCGATACCGACTTAGCAGACCGCCTGCAGTCTCTCTCTCACCGGTGCGACGTGGCTTCCCTGTGTCTCTTCTATAAATACTTTCACGGCTTCTGCTCCGATGAACTTAGATCACTGGTGCCCCCTAAGTTCGAATTTGCACGAGATACTAGATTAGCAACTAGATCCCACCCTTACAGTGAAATCGATAAAATGCAACCGCAACTTCTACTCCAACAGTTTCTTTTCTCGCACTGTGGAATTCTCTTCCACATGACTGCTTCCCTGACGGCTACAATCTCCAGGAGTTTAAATGTAAGGTCAATAGACACCTCCTAACACAATAACTTCCAGTCTTTCAAACACACTAACTTCCATTCTTTCAAACACTCTTCCCACCCACCAAACTATCTATCACCCCCCTGCTGAGATTTCCTACATCTAACCACTCTTCCTATTTACCTCCCCCTATGTAGTCCCAAGCGCAATAGTGGCAGTGGAATGCCTTGCTTGGGGTGAAATGATAAAAAAAAAATGTCCTAGCGAATTAAGACGGACTACCGTAAATAACTCGTACAGATATGCTTATCAGTTGCCAAATTTTAACTTGTCTAGAGACTGACAAACTGTTCATCTCTGTTCATGTGCAGGAATAATGAAGAGAGTATCCGGGCCGGATGTCAAGAAGTTTGCTATTTTAAGTTTGAAGAATGAAGCAGCGAAGATGACTTGGAAGTTACATCTAGATACTTTTGGGCACCCTCACTCGGAGACTATATGAGTAAACATGTTTATTCAATCTGAATGCATGCTAAATTGAACCCTTTCTTAAGAGTTCAGTTAGCTTGCGCAGTTTTTTTTTTTACCAAACACCATCACTATATTGTACACATTTGGCTGCTATGCATGTACCCGGTATACCATTGCCAGAGAGGGTGTTATGATGGGTACAATAAGCATTGTATATTTATATTCCAAAGTTAATTTTTTGGCTTTCTGTTCCCTCACTCAATAATAATAATGATAGTGATCAAAGACCACAAGAACAGAGTGTGCTTTCTTACTGACAGTTTGAGTTTTGTTTAATGGCATATCAACCTCTGTGGGTTAATTAATGCCAAAAAGGTGGGGTTTTAAGGTTTTGTTTTTTTTCAATGTTCAGTTATAGTGAGAAGGTTGATTTAGGCAGATTTTAATGAAAAAGTTTTTATTTTTTTGAAAACTGAAAATGTCTTCTAGTTTTGTATTAAAAATGTTTTGTTGAGAATAATTTTTTCCTTCAAAAATGTGTTATGGTAATAATTTTTTCTTCAAAAATGTATTGGTGGTAATATTTTTCCTTCAAAAATGTATATTTTTCTATAAAAGGCTATTTTTATGTATATATTTCTATAAGTGTATTTTTATTCTTTCATAGTGTTTTGACCCTTGTTTGGGGGTTAACTATTTGCCCATAGCTGGGACCTTAACAGGTGCTACCACTTCAGATCAGGGTGAACCTGGGAACAACAGCAATTAAGAGGTGGTTCCATGCTCCTCACAACCTCCCAATCGGAGGCTTTGCTGCCGGATGCAGTTTACTGACATAGCCAGGACCATTACTGGCAGGTCAGTTCCTGCAAATTGTAATGTATTATAGAATATCTCCAAAATAATTCTCGAAATACAAGGATCTTTAGTTAGAAATGTAAAAAAAAAAAAAAAATTTCACATGTAGATATGAATAATTCCAGTAGTGGAAGCACCAGGTTTGATTAGAAAAATCCTGGTAGACTCATTGATGGGATCCCATGCCTTAAAGAAATACAAAAACAATATCACAAATACAGCTGCTAACACCTTACGAAGGACCTTATGTAAAATATGTGTGCTCTTATTTATTTTTATTTTATTACAAATATGATCAGTGGAAAATGCCATGAAACCATTTCTGACCTTAGGTCTCTGGTTGGGACCCAGAAGGAAATGTGTATATGAAATAATAATGTAAGAAAATCAGAGGAAATAATAATAATAATAATAATAATAATAATAATAATAATAATAATTGCCCTGATGCTACACCAGTCATGGCTCTCATGGCTTCTGATCTTAAGGGAGGTGTTAACCTGTACATGTTTCATCTTGATGAATTATGATCGGCTAAAAACCAACATTCCGTTCAATATCGTTGTGGTGCAGTGGATATTGCCTCGGGACGAGAAATCGGAGAACCGAGTTCGAATTCCAGTTGAATTCGTTATATTCACTTATGGGCAAATAACCTTGAGAAAGTTATCAATCCATCGCTTCTCTCTCCAGCTATGGGTTAAATAAATAGCAAGACTATAGATCGGATTCTATAGTCTTGATTGTCAACCAGTCTACCGCAGAAAGTAATGAGAAAATTTTCTGCTTAGTATCTTTCGAGATATAATCACCCAAGCGTGTTTTACGTAGTGCACTTAACTGACTGATCACAGATTTACTTCTCGGCTGTCCAACCATAAACAGTCGCGCATATTCCCTAGGGGCTGCTACAGTTTGCGCATGAGTAGAAATAGTGAGCGGGGGGGGGGGGTCATCATAGCTGTGTAGCTTGAGGGCTGTTTGTTTCGTAAGTTTGAAAAGTGAGAATGTTAAGGAGACTTGGTAATTACATCAAGATACATAGGAAAAACCTTCCGTCGGAGACTGTCTGAACGGGCTGGGTTATCTGACCTAAAGGTATAACTGATCCTCACCTGCAAGATTGCGCACTGCTTTTATCAACTCCTGTGCACCATATTGTACACATTTGGCATCGTATGGGTATATGTGTTTTCGTATATTTTTACCCTAGCGTCACCTTGTTGGCAATATTTCCTTTCACCAAATAATAATAATCTATCGAAACTTATTTATAAATGGAACTCTGTGTGTGTGTGTGTGTGTGTGTGTGTGTGTGTGTGTGTGTGTGTCCGTTACCTATAGATTCCGAAACGGCTGAATCGATTTTCTTGAAAATTTACACAGTTGTACTATAAGCGTCTGCGAGTGTTCTTAGCTAGGTTTTGTGTCGAGGTACTCCAATAAATATTGAAAATCGATAATCGAAAAAATCGGGTTATAGAAGGAGTGGTTCGATTTTAATCAAATTTGATACACTGATAGACAAAGACATAAGAAACGACATTCAGAAGTTTCAAGGTTGCAGTTCTTACAATAGTGCAGAAAATCGATAATATATATATAAAAGGCAAGTTGTTTGTGTGTGTGTCTGTTTATATGCCTGTATGTCTGTATTTTTTTCAGCCCTTTTATTTTAGTTTTTGCTTCGGGTTTGGCTCTAAGTAGGTATAGTTGTAGTTCTTAGTCTCAGCCATGATATCATTTACTCAGAGGGCTTATTTAACTTTCAACATTCAGTTTACGACGAAAAAATCTTATTTGATATCGATACCAGGAAATCAAAATTTGACCTACATCCATTCATTTTTCTTTCAGTCTACGGTTTCGCTTTAACTGGAAACAACTATTGCTTTTTAGTCTTTCGTGCCAACGTCCAAAGAGTCTGAGCTCCAGGACCATGGGTTAGTTTTAAAGCTTTCATTACATCCGAGCAACGCCGGGTTATACTGCTAGTAATACACAAGAGAAGAGCGCGATTTAAGAAAAGAAAAAGAAAAAAGTGTTTGACAATATTTCGACAGTTATGTTTAAATAATTTAAATTTAAAGTTATATGTAAATGATTAAAAAATCAAATTACATTTAAATAACTTAAAGAAAAATATAATTAAAGGAGACAGACATACAGTCGAAATATTGTTTAACGTTGTCAACCACTGTGTTTTTTTTCTTTTCTTAAATCGCGCTCTTTTAAGTTTTAAAAGACATATGATAATGTTGTAAATATAAAAGCTTACTGAGTGAGTAACCACCAAAAGGAGATAGGAAATAATTGAATATCAACAAGTACAAGACTAGCACGCAGCGTGAAGTAGATACACTGCTAGTGAACTGCTAACCTATATAATCACTGCATTTATCTGCCTCCCCACACAGGCGGAAGGCGGCACAAGGCCATTTTTCAAGCCCTTAAGTTCGGCCAAAAATATCCTGTTGACTCTGCACAAAACCGGGTCAGGGCTACTGTCGATTTTCTCCATACGAGGCGTTATCCTTCGGCTGAGCCCCGTCTAGTTTCTTCCTGCTAGTCAGTATAATCACTCGGTATTTACTACCTCCCCAGTAGGAAGGGTGCCCAAGGCGAACGAGACAAGTTCAATTAAAGTAGGGATTCCGAGCCCTTAAGCTCAGCCAAAAATATCCTGTAAACCCTGCTTAAGGTCGAGTCGGGTTCTTGTCTTTTCACCCCAGATGAGACTACCCTTCGACGGAGCCTCGTTTGGCTTCGTCTCCGGCCGAAATCAGAGAGTCGACCAAGAGAGAGCTTGGATCAGGATGATCACTCAACTCTTCCTAATAGTGTCTACGTCTGTAAGAGGATAGAAACATACCATTGATGTATATAGGAAGGTATACAACAGTAAAACTTGTTTAATAACAATAATAATAACACGCGATAAGAAAAATCTGTTAAATTAAAATAAAAAATAAAAAATTAGAAATGATACAAATTAGAAAAAAATGATTCTTCAATTTATCAGAGTTACACTTTCCTGTCGTCGTGTAGCCTTATAAAGATTTTATAAATGTGCTTATCAAATTGAAGGAACTTTTGATAAAAAAAAACCTCGAGTAGATGAAGATCCAAGTGTGCTGTCAATCCTCATTTTTTATGATAGAATCTCTTAAATAGGAACTCTCAGCAATTACTAAAGAACAGTCGGTGAAAGGTAAATCGCCAAATTCTTTTTCTTTAATACTGCAAGAGCGTTAAACCTGTATAGTAAATCAGGAGAGTCTACATATTCAACAAACAACGTTTTCAAAGACAAACGAAGTCGGTCCGTTATTGCCATTTCTCATGGTATTTGGGTACATTAGCCTCAATAACCGATTGACAAACATATTTTATTTACCAGTGAGACAAGCACGTTTACTTACGCAAGCATTTAACAAACCGTATGAATAAAAAGAAAAAAAAAGGAAGTTTAAAAATATCTGTGTCGAAATAATTCTTCAAAGAACATCATTGTCTTTTATTCTCTTCGTTTTATACTGCTTCATTTATACATGAAATTAAGAATAAAAAAATGAATGAAGTAAAAGTGAATTGAGTCCTGTCTTTATTTGAAAAAGAAAGCAATCATTTTGTTGTTATAGAACATCGCTTTTTGACTCAGATTTGGTTAAATCTTGCAAGATCTTCAAGAACATTAGAAATATTATAATAATAATAATAATAATAATAATAATAATAATAATAATAATAATCAAACTGTAAAATGTTTCAGCGAAGACAGTGGAATGAAATTCAATTTGAATAAATGTGCTAAAGTTATAGTTTTACGTGGATCACTACAAGAAACATACTCAATTATCTTAGACCCTGCAGTAATAATAAAAGAATTAAAGCCAGAAGACGTTTATAAATACCTAGGTGTAAATGGGGGTGAAAAAATTCGCTATAAAAAAAAAATGAAAGAAATAGTGCGTAAAGAGTACTATAGAAGGCTACGAATGATATTAAAAACTGAATTGAATTCTCAGAACAGAATTATGGTCATTAACAGACTTGCAATCCCAGTTCTCCAATATAGTTTCAACATCTTAAACTGGACTCTAAATGACATCAGGCGAATGGATTCTAAAACAAAGCTTCTTTCTAAGCATAAGATGCATCATCCAAAGGCTGATGTAGACCGTCTATACACACCCCGTAAAGAAGGTAGAAGAGGTCTTATTCAGCTAGAATTGCCATACAAGACAACTATTGGCTTACTAACATACATAGAAACAACAAAGGAGTGGATGATACAATTAGTAAGACAACATGAAGAAAGAAAGAAAAACTATTCAGTAATAAAAGAAGGCAGTAAATACAAACAAGATTTACAGTTAGTAGATTCTGTAGAAAAGCAAAACGGAAGCCAAGAACCAACTATTGCGGCAACAAATATGAAAATGAAAGCCAAAGATAAAGCTCTTGAACAGATGAAACAACGCTGGCAAGACAAACCTCTGCATGGCCAATATCCAGAACGTGTCAATAAATCCAATGTTGATAAAGTTAATACTCATCGATGGTTACGTGCATCTGGATTAAAGTCTGAGATTGAAGGCTTTATTCTTGCATCGCAAGACCAAAGTCTTTTCACTAGAAACTTTCAGGCAAATATTATACATAATAATGTGAATCCAAAATGCAGGTTCTGTGATAAACACCAAGAAACAATAGACCATCTAATCTCAGGTCGTTCTGTACTGGCCCCAAATGAATATAAAAATCGTCACGATAGAGTGGGGCAATATTTACATTGGACAATGTGCAAACATTATGGAAAATTGTAAACAAACACTGGTATGAACATCACCCAGCACCGGTTACAGAAATAGAAGATGTCATCATTCTATGGGATTACACCATCTACACCGATAGAAAAATTAAAGCAAATAGGTCGGACATTATTGTTAAAAACCAGAAAGAAAAAACTTGTCTAATTGATATGGCTTTTTCAGCGGATTGTAACATAGCAACCAAGGAATTCGAAAAACTGTCAAAATATAAAGACCTGGAAATTGAAATAGAAAAAAATGTGGAAATTGAAAACAAGAGTCGTGCCAGTGATAGTAGGTGCACTTGGAATGATAAAAAAAACAATGGAACAACACATTGAAATAATCCCTGGAAATCCCAGCTTAAGAGATACAAAAAATCTTAAGTACAGCCCACACACTAAGGAAAACTTTGTTTATGTAACGCTAGGGATGATAGGGGAGATAGAAAAAACATGAAATGGAGCCATAACAACACGCCTTAGGTCTTCCCGCAGACTTGGTTGGTAGTGCGACCATAGCTGAAATCGAAATATGAAAAAATGACGTAATAATAATACCTACAAGACCTCCTACAGAAGGTAGCTAAATAAAGCGGAAAGAAAGGACGATTTGTAAACTACAAGAAACTGAATGCATGGTCATCTGTAAAAAGAGGAGCCCAAAATACCAACTACAAATTGGGGATACTAAAGTCAAGCAGGTAAAGAAATTTAAATACCTGGAAAATGTTCTAACATAGGACAGAAAGTGTGACACAGATCCGAAGGCGTATTGGCATGGACAAAGATGCATTCCAAAAGCTAAGTAGAGTATTAAGAGACAAGAAAATTTTGTTGGAAACAAAGAAATGCATACTGGATTGTTGTGTGATGTCTGTCCTTCAATATGGAAACAAATGCTGGACAATCACATCAAAGATGAAGGGAAGACTTGAAACAACCGGAATGTGGTTCTACAGAAGGATGCTGAGAATACTATGGACAGAATACGTGAGCAACGACAAGGTTTTGGAGAAGATAGAAACGCAAAAAAAAACCCAACTTATAATTAACATCAAGAAAAGACAGCTGAAGTTTCTGGGACATGTAATGGAAAAGAAAGGCTTGGAGAAACTGATACTCAAAGGACGGATGAAGAGGAAGAGAGATAGGGGAAAACAACGCAAGACACACTTAATGGGATTGATTCTATGGTATTCTCAGCATCTTTTCGTAAAACCACATTTCTGCTGTCTCAAGCCTCTCCTTTATCCTTGATGAGATTGTCCAACATTCATTTCAGTTATCACATAGTAATCCAGCACTATTTTGTTAAAAAAAAAAGTATAGACAAGCACATTAGCAAGATTACTGATAGAGAGTTTTGAAAACTATTGCAGTGTGGAATTGCTTATTTTCTAAAGAAAGTCTTATTTGTCAGTCAATTAAGTGACATACGTAATACACAATTGGGCGGTCATGTCTCGAAAGAAACATGGCTGACTGGACGGAAGATTTTGCTTTCTGCGGTCGACTGGTTGCCAATCAAACATAAGCTCGAATATTAAGGGAATTTTCATGGGTATTTTTGTAGTCATAGAACACACAGTGAACCTACAATGTGTCCTGCTATTTAACCCAAAGAAGGATTGAAACATTTCCCAATGATATTTGCGCGAAAGTGAATGCAAAGAATTCAACTGCAATTCTTATCAATATAAAGAAAATATAAACACTGAACATGTTAAGTTTCACTTGACATCAGAATTTGTGCAAACAGAATGCATATATATTTTCTACATTACCTTAAGTCTCGGTTAATAATTCTGTATGGGAGTGTACTGGTTGACAGATTTGTTATTTTTTACGGCTTATCAGCCTTTTGCAGGTTAATTAAAACCAGAAAATATTTTTAGGTTGTAAGAAAATTTGGGGGATACTAATGATCTATTACTAATACATGTTCTCTTTATTAATCCATAGCTGATGGAAAAGAGTTGGATTCATTTCCATATGGGTTTTTTATTTCCGAAATCTAAATATTTTGTAAGTAATTTTATTTTACTTTTGGAGATAATGATTTATTGATACAAGTCTTAATAATTAACCTATAGTTCGGGGAGAACAAGTGGACCCATACAATTCCCAAGGATATTTGCGCGTAAATGAATATTACGAACCTGACTAGAAGTGGAACTCAACTTTCTGAACTCCAATTCAGAGTTTTTATCGATTACAACACCCACGCATCCAAGCTTACAGCGCACCCTATTCACTAGCGGTAATGACTGAACCGAACAGAAAATAATAATAATGATGATGATGATGATGATGGGCAATGTTCTAATTGCTGTAACGACAATTACGTCTTTTTTCTGAGTGTATGCTACCTCATTTGTTTGCATCTTTTGATGCCAGACAAAACTTGCTTTCTCTCTTGAAGTATCTGGACGAGACTTGTAGACAGCTTGTACTATACTAAGCAAAGGTAAAACAACACTAACCATATTACAATTATGATTGTTACCTTATTCCTCTGTTAATGAGTTACCATTTACGTTACGCTCCGTCAATATCTCATAAATAATGGAAGTTTTGATCGCGAAGAAAGACAGAAAAGACATAAGTAATGTTGCTTGGTTTCAGCGAGACAAATGAATAAAGAATGAATGAAAAAGAAAATAAATGAAAGAAAAAATAGAGTAGGCGATAACGCTATTATTTGCTTAACGTCTGCTTCAGTTATATGGAAAAACTAGACAATTTTAAAACTTTTCATTTGTACTCTTTCTTCTTTAAGTAATGACCTGCATTCATACTTCTGATTGCTGTTGCAAAACTTGGTTACCGTTTCATATTTGTTGTTACAATATTTAGTTAAAGCTCGAATATTAAGGGAATTTTCATGGGTATTTTTGTAGTCATAGAACACACAGTGAACCTACTTATTCATTAAATATCATGATACATAAGAAAACTCAAATAGGAAAAGTGTTGATATTTTATCTAGCAATAATTCAGAAAGCAATGAACACTTAAAGAAAATGTACCTGATTTCTGTTATGGGTCTCCTTCATTTCTTTCTCTTCAATGTTAATAATAAAACCCCACACCATTCTCAACTGTGGTAGAAACATCATTTAACTGGACGAATTCAATGTGGAACTTTAATAATATAAAACATTAATTCATCCAAACATTCCCTCAAGCACACACTCATCCAAACACATAACAAGTACGAAAAAGACACACCCGAAATACGAAAGGCGTCCCGCATCCACCAGAGAACTGACATCTCTGGACATCTAACGGGGGAGGGAAGGAGGAATTAAACTAAAGATGGTGGGGGATATAAATAAAAGAGGCCGCTGAGCTTGCATACCCCAGCTAAGTAAACTTTGAATGAAAAAAGATAAACACAATAAACATCACTAAACTAACTGAATTTTGGACAGGGTTGCCAATGTTTAATCCAGCTCGTGTAAAATCTTAATGCCTAACCGGCATCAAAATGCCACAACGCTAAATCGGCCCCTCTTACTCGACCCAGGCGCACAAAACACCCAACTTTTGCCAAATTCTTTTGGAGGGAAGCGCCGCCTTTCCACTTTGAATCTTGACCATAAGCTGATGCTTAAAAGAACAAGATCAGTTAGGAGGAGGTGAACTTCTCTATCCCATAGAATCCCTTCTGATGTATCGCCCATATCGCGAATTTCATAACGTCTAGCAAGCAAAAGAACTTGTGTTCAGCCTTTGACAACGGCGGTACCACATTGCTACGAACAGGAAAAACCTGTCAAGCAGCCTGAGATCCTTAACATTGTCAACAAACTTACTACGACACTGCGATGAAAGAAGGTGTTACCCAGGATCTCCAGTGAACGCAGCTTGAAGAATTAAAAAACAACTTTTGATGACCCAGACGACTCTTCGAATCATCAGCCAGGTGTGCGATAGTGAAGCATTTTAACCAGTGCGCCCAAGGCCATATGGAGTGAGCCTTCTCCTTTGTAAGGCCGAGATCGCCTATCAAATCATCCTGAACGAATCACGTGATATAATCCCTTACGGGAAAACATCTGGATGTCTAAGAGGCCATCCGTCGCTCGTAAGAGGTGCCAGAGATCAATCCAGCATTTACGGTGGAAGCAGCACTCGTCTCGGGGTAAACGGCGGGCCTTTTCCTTGCACGTCCGTCCAGAAGAAGCACTCGCCTCGGGAGAACTCCTTTCCACGCACAATAATCATCGACCAACAGACTTATAGCGGTTGATCATGGCCCCTGTCACTGTTTCGTACCTCTGATATTTTTGCTGACTTTGTTAATCTCGGCTTTGTTCGACACAAGAACCGAAACGTCGTCAGTATAGGGGAAGTACATCGGTTAGGTGATAGCACCAAGTAGGGAAATTGCGCGTAGAATCAAGTTTGTATTTAAACTGCGAAGAAAAGGCTCCAATGCAAGGACTTACAACAAAGGCGAAAGAGGCGAATGAAGCGAGACAATACGAAAAGATCCGATCGAACACGGTTCACTTCCATCAGTTCACTTCCATGTAATGGTCAGCAAGCTTGTCTCACTAGATCCTATTACAACTGAATACTGAGTTCAATCCTTACTCGGTACCCCCATACTTTCGGGCTTCGGTCGCATCTAAGCGGCGTTTAGAAAACAACGCCGCTACCAGCGCAACGGGAGGCGGCCGAAAGGACAGGAGAAATCGATGGTAAATCCTATCGAAAACCTTGGACTGTTCTAAATTGATCAGCGCGGCTTCACGTTTGACTTGCCTGATGATCAAGCGTATCATATGAAGATTTTCCTGAATAGTCGTGCACTTCCCAGCACAAGTCTGTTCAGAGCCAGTCAGACTAGAGAGAACAGCCTGCAAACGGCTGGCTTGGCTAAGAACTGTACTAAACTCTTTAACTTTGTGTTTAACACCGTTAAAAGTCGAAGGTTACCTAACTCATCCCTACCGTTATTGTCCTTGCGTAGCAACTTGATCACACCCCTGGTGAAGAGTTGAATTATAGACCACTGCTTCATCCAGCCGATGTAAATCTGTTCCAACAAAGGAACAAGGCTGCCTCAAGTACAGTTCGTAAAGTAGACCATCTAATTTCGAAAATGTGTCCAGGCCAACCAACATCAGCACTTTCCAGATTTCTGATTCTCTAATGGAACCCTCGCACCCAGCCGCTCTCGGGTGGAGAAAGTCGGCTAAATCTAGTGAACAGATCCTATAGGCTCACATATTCCCCTGTTTGCAGTAACAATGTGACGCATGCGATATGTTGATAGGACGCTTTCCTAACTTCCTCTGCGTGCAGTTCAGCAGCCATATTCGTTGCCTCGGAAGACATTCTTTTAAAGTAGATCTAACTTTCAGAGTTTGGTCTTTGATAAAAGCAAGGAGGCCAACTCTACTCTAGCTAAGGCTACGGTCCCACTATCATGGAATTTAATTGCTCGATTAACATTTTCTTCACACATCATTTGCGCTGTAATTTAACTAGATTGAATCGACGACATCGGCAGCAAAGAGCCTAATTTTAATTTATCCCAATACATATTCCCAACCACAGCCTCCGTGAATTCCCGCTGTCGCATTAGTAGCAGCTGGTGCTGGAAATCTCGCCCACCTAATAAACATGCATTAATTTCCAGTAGCCATCCATCTGAAGCATAGGCTTATCTAACAAACCTATAATCCAAGTAAACACTCCACCCACGTCTATTGAACAGGTTAAGAGGCTCATCCCTTGTTCCCTGTTTAGGATGTGGTTTCCGGCTTTCTCTTTTCCAATTTCCTGCACATCAGTGGCGTTACTGCCTTGCTCGGGGTCATACGATTAAAAAACACAAACTTTTGCATGAAAACTTAGACAACCCAAGAGCTCTATATTTACACTCATAACTAGAACTTGCTTGAAGAAGCTAAAACACACAATCGTAACGAAGCTACTCCTATTCGTCAAAGTTCACACACTACCTGTCGGGGGTTCTCATTACGTTACTTATCGACAAGATTAAACTTATTGCTAAAATTACTCGACGTCATATCGTCAAAAGCAGAAGGAAAATTAGGCCGCTCAACATTGTTCTTGAGCGCATAAACCTCAATAAGACAAAAAACCTTATCCTTTATAGGAACAGTCAGTAGGCAAATCCTGATCTGCGAAGACAAGAGCACACGCTGCATCCAAAGACGTGCTCACTAGCCAGGAAACTCCTTTCGAGCGTCCATCAAACATACTGAATAGATGGCAACCCCCTAAATAGAATGAGTTCATGATCGCGAATTGAAAACCGGACCTCCTGTATACAACATACATTCATCCAGAGACGCTGAAGATTACGAGTGAGCCTCACCCTGCAAGACTCCGACCTCAGGCATTCACATTAGCCAACCATTATCAGACCGATTAGGGTTGCTCTTCTACATTGAATATGGCAGGGGAGAGGACACGACTGTCTGTGCCAGCGGAAGATTATTTTTAAAACTGCATAGAGGCCGGGATGAACGAAAAGCGGGTGCCTCCCTGACGAAAATTTCTTCGATTTTTTCATATTGGTTTCATCGAAGTACGCTAAAGGGGGAACAATTCCGAAAATGGGGTTTGCCGCCTCAATTATGAACCATATTTGCTGTCCTACACCAGATCAAACCACAGTCAGTATTCTCTTACCACTAGGGGATTTTTTTTTATTACAGCCAATCTATTCACTCTTTCCATTTTGATATTATACTTTTGGTTCTTTAATCTTTCTGGGCTGAGATACTGCCTTTTCTTCTTGCTTCTTCGTTACCCGACACACGTCTTCCCCAGTATTGTAAATAGGATTTGACTTACTTCGTTGCTGATCCGTTAGAATCAGTAGAGGGATTTCTCTGCCCTTTTATGTATGCTGTCGGAAGTTTGGGCAGGGGTTGAGTATGACTGTTGACAAGAGCAGTGGGTTTTCTTTGGTGGGGATTTGGATATGGGGGCCTTCTTGAGGATCATAATTTTGGAAAGGTGGGTGTTAAAGATTTTACCATTGTGATAATGTCATGGAGTGCTGTTTGACTTTTGGGGCGGACGGTGCCGAGGAAGAAGGGTCAAATTTCCGTGCAGAATGATCGCGTCTTGTTTTTAAAGTCACCTTCAGTTGCTGTAATTTTTCAGCCTTTTTGAAACTTAGTTCGTACTTCAGTTTCTGATTTGATCAGAATAGCTGGCCGGGGAATCGCCCTTGAAACTGGTAGAGAGAGTGAGATTGTTTGTATCGTTACCCGTGGAGAATTCTGGGGTCAGAGGTCCCGCTGCCTGGAGCTTCCTTTTGGTCTTACCAACGATCTGCCATTCCCCCTTTCCTTCTCCACAACCATACAAGCTACAAGAAAAGGCTTTTCGAGGCATGGGGGCCGCGAAATGAACCCAACAGGAGGATTTTCCATACCGATCCTGGTCGCTGGTATAGCAATTACAGGCGAGACGAAAATAACAGACTCGGCCTAAAGGGGATTTGAATTGCGGAGACAAAGCATCAGACCTACTTATCGGCGTAGGAAGATGGGACGTGACCTGTCTCTCCATATTTACAGTATGTTCGTATACGGCCGGTCACAATGACCTACATTTTTCTAGTAGTGTACAAGACAGTTGGGGACAGTTTGTAATATTTGTTTTGCTTTTTGTTGATTTTGTGCCATCAAACTTTCAGCTCAGTTTTAGAGTTCATTTTCGTTAGTGTGGGCAACCAATTTATATATATATATTTTTTTTTAACCAAACATGTCTTTAACCGACCGAAGTTTGTCGGCCATTTTGAATATTTTTTTAAAGAGTTTTATTTTTGTTTTTTCTTTATTGAAAGCGGGATTTTCTTTTCAAAACGAAAAAAATAAAAGAAAATAAAGGAATAACAAAATAATTTTAAAGAAAAAAAAATTAATCTTAAACATACAGAAAAACTTTACGAGAAAAACGAAAACAATACGACGCAGGTTAACCTTTAAACATAAAAACTTAAAAATATACACAAATTAAAGTCCGTCTACAAAGAAAAGGAAAATGATAAATTTAGAAATGTAAAAAATGGGAACAAAAGAAAAACGTTTGACATGTAAACTAAAAGGAATAAATTCACTAAACCACAAATTAAATAAAACAGCGTAAAATTAAATAATGTAAAAAGGTTTTTCTTTATTTAAAAATTGGAAAAACAAATTATGTAAACAACATACATGAAAATTAAAAACAGACTCATGCAAAATTAAATCTTAATACTTAAACAGAATGGCCAATGTAACACGAAAAGAACATAAGTCTTACTAAAGCAAAATTATCGACGTAGCAAGAAAAAGATTAAACAATAAAGAAATTGGAAACGAAAAGTTACACATAGAAAACCACAAATATTAAGCAAAAATAAAAATTATACGAGAAGAAAAATAACATACAATGAATTTAAGGTCGGACGGGGATTAAAATTAAAAGAAAACTGAAAATTCAATGTAAGTTACATGGAAAAAAAAAAACAAATCAATTAGTAACTAGATTGCTGTAAAGACATAATTGCTGTTAAAAATCGCTTTGAAAAAAATCGTACGCGGATTTTTTGTTGCAAAAAGAACTTCCTTAAATATATCCAAATTTGTGACAGGCAATTAAACTTCCTTGCTTTCCCATAATCTTACATGGCTGAACGCGGATTTAGTGCAGTTTCTCAACTTCTTACTAAGCAAAGGAAATCGCCCGCAAATTATAAAAAGGGAGATTTGAGACTACTTCTAAGCAACATCGATCCTAGAGAGAGTGAATTAGTCAGGAAACACCAATGTCATCCATCTCATTAGAAGTTCTGAGTAAAAAGGTGAAATTATAAACATTTTTATTGCACCATTGAAATTCATTTATATGTAATACATCTTGCAATTTATAATACTTTGGCGTAACTACCAGCCTTGCTGCACAGAACATTTTGCCAACTCAGAGGGCCTTCTAGCAATGCCAGTTAGGTGAGCGATGCCTCGTCGTTATTGAGATACCGCCACCTGGGCGCCTAAGGCCACATTGGTGAGACCGAGCTAATTTCTTAGAATTTTTTGAGCGCGTCCCCCGCACTAACACAAGATATAATGCCTTAGAATAAAAGAGTTGAATATGGAGAGACATTGCTTAACCCGTGTGAGGTCTTTCAGAGCATGTCGACACTCGCGATAAAAGAACCACTCGACTCGTACACTTATTAAAAAACAAAAGTTCTTTCTTAGTGTCTTTGTTCCAGAAGAGGCCGTTACCCTCATCTTACAGCCACATTCGATCCAGGAATTTAGTCGCAACGTCTGTTGACGAATCTCAACGTTGGGCATTCCAAAACATCCCACAAAAGGATAGGGGCAACAGACCTTGAGACCACCTTGTCACCCCCCACAAGACTAGAAGCAATAAAATTAGTTCTGTACATGGGAGGAGAAGTAATCGGTACAAACTTCCGCCCCCTCCTTAAAGGAAAGCCTCCCCTCCGCAACCACAAACGGACTGCCGCCTCAGCATTTTCTAGGACCTTCAACTGGGGGTCGGGGTCAAACCAGACGCCAAGTAACTTGATAAGCCCATCCGTCCAAGTAAAGGGACCGGGAAGAGAAACTCCACGAACGCATCCGCAAGCCACAGACTTGTCGCGATTTTGGCTCCTGTTACCGTCTTATAGATACTGATTTCTTTGCCGAATTCTTTAATCTCTGCCTTGCTTTTCACGAAAGCTAGCACGTCGTCGGCATAGGTATGGTCGTAGTGTCATAGTGCAGCTGTGTACCTGACTATTTCCTTCCACCTATCTAGGCTAAAAGCCTGAGACGTGTTCCTTTATGCATGAGCAAGTAAACATACTGGAGCCTATCGCTCTCCTGCTCAAGCCAAAGCCCAGGATCTTCAACTTGGGGGTTCACCTTAGTCACTGGCATAGCCTTCGATTCTATGGAGAGAACTCTACAGCCTGTCTGTTGACTTCAGTCTAGGAAGGCCTTCGCTATGTGATCTAGTGTCATCACAGAATTGGCTGCTATACATAGCAGTAACGCCCAGTTTTTAATTTTGTCTTTAATCCCGCTGTTTGTTTAGCCACAATCCTCGCTGGAAAAGGCTGATGGGGGAACAGGCTTAGTTGCGAATAACCCAATGGTGCGTCAGGTGGATTACATGATACGAATACACACCTGGTGCAAGGGTCTCATGTCCCTTACCCGAATTTATAATACTACATCTCAATTTTCATAAGGTATTATTCTTATAAATTTTATTGTAACCTAATTGTTGTACACCTACCTATATACAGAAATAGAATGTTCCTATCCTTTTAAATACACTATTGTAGAAGAGGTGAGTGATTATACTAACATTGTTTATTATTTTAGTCCAAAAATTTGTTGTATTTTTAGTTTGTTTTTGGGTTCATCCCTCTCCCATCATTTCATCTTTCATTAAATGTTTTAAATTATATATTATAATGTACATAAATACATTTTTATTTTCATGGGTTTTTCTCCTGTTTTTAGGTTCCCTTGTAAATATGTGGTATTGTGGTGTATGAAGAATTGGGAGGTGATGGATGGGTTCTTTTGGTGGTTAAGCAAATTGTAATGAGTGAATGGGTCGTGATAGTGTTTAGCTAGGTATACAATAGTTAAGTGAGTACCACCCTCTACCCCGCCCCTTTTCAGCCTTGTGACATAATTTGTATTTTAATGCGAATAAATACTGTGATTATACTAACTAAGAGTTCACCTACTTCACGCAGCGTGTGAGTATTGTATTTGTTGATATACTATTATTCCCAACCTCCGTTTTGGTGATTACTCACGCAGTAACCTTTTAAGGTTGCAACGCTAATTATGTACAATAATGGATTATATGCAATACGGGTGAACAATTCAACTAGAAAAAATAAAAATAAATATAATGTATCTAAATACAAATTAAGATTGTCATAATAGGTCATTGAATCTTAGATAAATCAACAATTTTTAGTGGCATTTTTAAACATCAACTTGAAAATTTTCTTGTTAAAAAGAGGAATAATTTTAACACATTCAACATTATGGATAAAAAATAGTGAATTTCGTATAGTGTTTTTTTCAATACTTAGTATGAGCAAAAACGAAATCAGAACGACGACAAAGTCCACAAAAACTTTTTATTCTTTAACAGATATTTATGTTTAGTTTAATTTGTAACGTTTGGGCAAGTTTATTTTCATGTTTTTTGTTTTTTTTTTGTTTCTTAGAAAATCAGCATTGCACTTGGTGTAAAAGCTGGGATTTGATGTGATAAGTACTGAAACCAAAATTAGATTAATAGATTTTACTTTTTTTTTTTTTTTTTTTTTTTGCATTTATATTTAAAGATCGTCTAAAAAAGTACAGAAACACTTAAATTCTGCAGGTTTTTGCGTACAAACTGACTTCAAAATTTAACTATTTCAAGAAATAATGCAAATGAAGTGGATATTTTTTAGTATTAGATACACTGTGGAAAATATATTCAAGCCCAAATTCTACCTCTGAATTATCACAAGCAAAATATGTTCTATTGTTTAGTAGATTCGATAAAGGAAAACTGTAAAAAACAGTAAAATATTAAAAAAAAAAAAGAAGGTAAATCAATGAATACGATCTTACACCATTTATTAGATTCTAATTAATAAAAACAAAAATAGATAAAAGTGTATATAACATCATAATACTGCGGGGCACAAATTATAAGACTAAATGTTTTAAATTTCCAGTGTTTATTGAAAATCAAATTAAAACTACGGTACTCTATAACATATTACATCACAATATAGCTAAATTGTTCAATGTATTTTTCTCTTTGAAGTAAACGAGGGTCTTATTTGATAGCACAATGATTTAGTAATAATGCGCCTGTGCCTTGCAACTTGTTCATATGCAGTTTCTAAAAGTTAAAATAAAGATTATAGGGCTATAAGGCTTTTAATCATCACCGGAATGAAATTCCAAGGCTACAATTTTAAATCTAAACTTAATCTTTAAACTCATTTCCTAAAAAAAAAAAAAAAAAATGGTAAAAATATTTTGTGTCATTATTACCATTTCAAACTCTAACTTTCCAACTGAGCGCAATACCAGTCAATCAGTTAATTGCGATACGTGATATACGCTTAGGCGATCATGTCTCGAAAGAGACATGACTGACTAGGCAAAAAACTTTTCCGCAATAGGTTGCCAATACTTTCTGCGGTAGACTGATTGCCAACCAATCTGTTCTTATATTCAACCCATAGCTACAGGGGAAAAGAGATGGATATATACCTTTCCCAAAGTTATTTGTGCGTAAGTAAATGAAACAAATTCGACTGGAAGTTGAAACTCGGCTCTTCAATTTCTCATTCCGAATCAATATCCATTATTCCATTATTCCATTATTCCATAACGCACATCTCTGTTCCAAAAACGACCTTTCTCGATTGTAACTTATATCAATGTAAGTAGAAAAAAAAGCAAATGTTGATTAGATAGCGATTTATTTTATTTGGATTTTTGGTTTCATACATGTCATGAATTCATTGCATTCACTTACGCGCAAATACCCTTAGGAAAGGGTAATCCGTCTCTTCCTTCCAGTTATGGGTTAAATAACAGGACAGATTGGGTCGGCAACCAGTCTACCGCAGAAAGCAATGGCAACCTACTGCGGGATAATCTCCTGCCCAGTCAGTCATGTCTCTTTCGAGACATGATCGCCCAAGCGTGTATCACGTACGGCACTTAACTGACTGACTGAATGTATGAGTTATTTTGGTATATGGCGGATTGATTGAAAATAGATGGGATCTTATGGTGAATGGAAAATTGTAAGGAGTGATTGGGTCGTGATTCTGAATAGCTAGGTATAAGATAGTCACTTTGACAGGCAGTAAGGCTTCCGCTTTGCCAGGTCTACAGCCGACATGCTAACAACCGTTATAGAGTACATGCTCCGGGCCCTTGACGAGTCAGGCGAGGCTCGTACTGTTGTTCTGGACATCTCCAAGGCTTTTGACTGGGTTTGGCACTCTGGCCTTCTATGCAAACTACGGGGTTACGGTGTTACCGGACGCTTGCTTGATCTAATCCAATCTTTCTTAAATAACCGAAAAATGAAGGTGGTTTCGAATGGGCATGCCTCTACATCCTACAGCACAAACGCTGGTGTACTTCAGGGCTCTATCCTGGGCCCGACGCTCTTCCTTATTTTCCTAAATGACCTCCCAGATGAGATCAAGAGCCAAGTAGGCATCTACGCAGATGACACCACAATTTACTCCCGCATCTGTAAGAAACCCGTCGTGGCGGACAAATATAATCTCGCTGCTGACCTTGAACCGGATCTACACTCTGTGGTGAATTGGGGCAAGAAGTGGTTTGTCAGTTTCAAAGCGACTAAGACCAAGCTGCTGTCTGTTAATCATCACAGGCAACCTCTCCTGCCTCCCATAAGCATGGACCAAGCGAGTCTCCCTGAGCGCAATACACTGCGCCTCCTCGGCCTTACCCTCTCTTCTGATCTCAAATGGAACCACTACATTGATTCCTTAGCTAAATCCACTGCTAAGAAGGTTGGGTCACTGTGTCGGGCCAAGATGTTTTTCCCGCCCGAATCCATCCTGCATACATACAAATCAACCATTCGTCCGTGCATGGAATACTGCTGCCATATATGGTCAGGCGCCCCTGCTGTTCATCTCAGTGTTCTCGACAGGTTCCAAAGGAGAATCAGCAATGTGATAGGTACCGACTTGGCGGCTCGACTACAGCCACTTCCCCACCGATGAGATGTGGCCTCCCTTTGTCTGTTCTATAAATACTTTCATGGCTTCTGCTCCAACGAACTTAAGTCACTGGTGCCTCTGCAACAGGTGCTTATTCGTGCAACCAGATTGGCAACTGGGTCCCACCCATTCACAGTTAGATTAACCAAATGCAGACGACAATTCTACTCTTGCAGCTTCTTCTCTCGCACTTCCCGCCTGTGGAACTCGCTTCCATATTCTTGCTTTCCTGATGGCTACAACCTCCAGGAATTTAAATGCAATGTCAATTCGCATCTATTAACCACTTGATTCTAGTTCCTTCACCACCCCGTATATTCTTTCCTTTCTCTCCAACTTTGCAACTGTCATCACACCTGTATTCCCATCCTTCTCTTGCCCCTTTCCAACTGGTTCGTCTTCCTCTTCACTCTCTTCTACTTAATCTTTTTACACTTATGTAGCCCCCTGCACATCAGTGGCATTACTGCCTTGCTCGGGGTGATACGATTAAAAAAAAAGTTATGGATGACCAACCTCAGTTTTTAAACCCCCCCCCCCCCAACACTGGCCTTGTGCCAAAATTGTATTATAAACAATAAATCTTGGAGATTCCTCTTTAGGTTCCATGAACGTATGAGGTATTTTGGTATATAGCCGATTGATTGACAATAGATAGGATCTTATGGTGAATGGGAAATTGTAAAGAGTGATTGGGTCGTGGTTCTGAATAGCTAGGTATGAGATAGTTAAGGATTACTAACCTCAGTTTTTCCCCACTTCCAAACACTGGCCCTGTGCCAAAATTACATATTTTGTATAATAAAAAATGTTAAGATAGCGACGGTTACAAAGCAATGCCTTGGGTTTCGCTACCAGTCTGGTTGTTCGAGGGTAGTACGTACCGACTCTGTCAGTAGTGACCTAAACATAACAAAAACAGGCCAGAATTAAATTCTCTATCCGAGAAGATTAGCTAGCTGCGACGATTTCCCAATACATACATTGTTTTCTATCATGGGTGCTTTTTTTGGTTGAACCAGTTCCTCCAGAAAGTATTATTTGAAGAGGCAAAGCAGTTAAATCCGGCTAACAATATAGTAACGCAAAGCTCATATATAATGTACGAATCTAAGAAAATATTTTAAATTTATTTTCTGCTCATTTTAACAAAATTGGCCAGTTTATTTTATTAGTTTTATTTTTGACGATTTTAAAACGTCACCTGTTACTACCGAAATATTTAAAATCAAACCTATTCATTGTATCGGGGTGTGAAAAAAAAATGGTGGGAGTCTTATTCTTTTGTTTGTTTTACACATTCAATGACGAGGCAAAAAAAAAAAATAAATAAAGAAGGTATCTTCTGTCCACCCGTTATTTAGTGTTCAGCCTGATAGTTACATAAAAGAAAAGAGGGAGGTTGTTGGTGTATTTTCGGTGAGAACTTATTGGGATTTAAATTATTTTGCATTCAATGAATATTTATGAAAATATATACGCGCATGCACACTCACGCGAGATGCAAAAACACAGGCATTAAAAAACAAAAACAAAACAAAAAAAAAACACAAAAATTGAAACAGTAAAAACGTCAAGAGAAATTAACACTTAATCAAACCCCTCGAAATTGGCGAGGAAAGTGTGCGTAAACGCTTGAGACAATGAACAATGTCGGCAATTTTTGCACCCCTAAATCGCACGAAACGGGAAAGATGTTTAAAAGAAAGGTTGTTGCCTATATATATATATATATATATATATATATATATATATGGTCGGCGACTCTACCAGGGGTAGAGTCGCCGACTGACGCCATTTCGGTCAGGTTTCAATCCTGGGTAAAAAAGCAATCGGAGTCTAACCGTACTGATGAGCTGTGATACGGCGAAACAGATCTGTCTGCGCATGATAATATTTACGCTCTCACACCCTGATTGAGCACTCTGGAAAAATAGTAGACTTTGATAAACAGTAGCTACTCTGGCATATTCAGTGAAATGAATTAGAGCGCGCTAGCTATTGGTCGCGTATAATAATATGCACCAAAAAGTCTGCCTACTTCCACCGAACGCCCATAGCCCAGGGGTAGAGTCGCCGACTGACGCCATTTCGGTCGGGTTTCAATCCTGGGTAAAAAAAGCAATCGGAGTCTAACCGTACTGATGAGCTGTGATACGGCGAAACAGATCTGTCTGCGGATGACAATATACATATATATATATATATATATATATATATATATATATGTGTGTGTGTGTGTGTGTGTGTGTGTGTATATATGAGAGAGAGAGGTTTGCATATAGTGTGTCGCAAAATACACTTATCCTTTTCCAACAAACATTATCTAAATCATTGTCTTATGACTGCGTAAATCTAGTAATGGAAAATATTCAAATCAACTATTTTCACACTCCACCCACGTCTATTGAACAGGTGAAGAGGCTCGTCCCTTGTTCCCTGTTTAGGCTGTGGTTTCCGGCTTTCTCTTTTCCAATCTTTTCACTCTTACGTAGTCCCCTGCGCATCAGTGGCGTTACCGCCTTGCTTGGGGTGATATGATTAAAAAAAAAAATACAAGAAACGAAAGAAAAAAACGGGAACTGATGCGACACAAAAAGAAAGTAAACAGAAAAAAGAAAGTAACAAGGAATAAACGAAAGAAAGAAAGAAAGAATGAAAGATAGAGTAATGGAATAGGAAAGAAAAAACAAACAAAGAAAAGATAAAAATGGATCGCGAAACAGAAAGAAAGAAAGAAAGAAAAATTGATGTAGTAAACAAATAAACGAAAACTGACGTGGCAAAGAAAGAAATAAAATCTGAGGAAAAATGTTTATAAAAAACAAGAAAAAAAAATAAGAAAGAATTAAAGAAAGAAGAAAAAAAGAAAGGAAATCTGTACAAAGAATGAAAGAAAGAAAACAACAGAAGCAAAGGAAGAAAAAGATTACCAAAATGAACGATTAGGGGGAAAAAAAAAAATGAAAGAATATTATGACAAAAGGAAGAAAGAAAAAGTTAAGACAAAACAGTGCCTCGCTGTGGTTAGTTAGTAAGTTAGCTTAACAGACGATTACTACTGTAGTGAGATAAAAATCCTGATTGGATTTCCTACAATTGTAACCTTAAGCAAATATTGGATCCTTAGCGCTTCTTATGTGGATTTTTGCATAGGTATATTTAAGCATATATGTGCCATGCTGTTTTATTCTCTTACGCTTTCTTTGATGCATATTCATGATACCGCTCTTCCAGAACTTGGCACCTTTCTGGGTAATTAACTGGTCTAAGTGGATTTTACAAGCCTCCGATATATTGAATTTTTTTTCCCGATTGAAAGTAAATTTAATAAGAATCCGAAGTGGCAATCCGAAGTGGGTACATCTCAGCCAAGCTGTACCATTTTCTGCTGGGGGTTGCAGAGACACATAAATTATGGGTTTTGTTCGGTTTTGTTCTATTGGAAGACGAAACACTTCCTTGCGATTGTCCAGTTCTATAATATTTTCATTGTTTACTGCCTTTAATTAGTCCCATTAATAGCAATACTTGTTTGTATGAGCGGAAAAAGTTTGTAATTTGCAATGCAACTTCCAATCCCGGGCTTATGGTAATCAGTCAGTTAAGTGCCATACGGGATACACGCTTGGGCAGAAGATTATCCAGCAGTAGGTTGCCATTGCTTTCTGCGGTAGACTGGTTGCCGACCAAGGCTATAGAACCCAGTCTGTCCTATTATTTAGCCCATAACTGGAGGGAAGAGACGGATTAATACCTTTCCCAAGGGTGTTTGCGCGTAAGTGAATGCAAGGAATTCGACTGGAATTCGAACTCGGCTTCCCGATTTCTCGTTCCGAGCCGATATCCACTCCACCACGACGCACATCCTTACGGCAATAACACGTTGAAACACCGGCTCCCGTACGATCACCAAAGTTAAGCAAAATTAAGATTCTAGTTCATTCCTAACTCATGTATACATTGCTAAAGAGGCTTGAAAATGGTAAGTCCATTCTATCGCTTCAGGAAGAATCTGACCTCTTCTGACGTGCTTATCTTTACAAGAATTAGATCAAAAACGGAGTATTGCTGCCATATCTGGTTTGGAGTTGCTCATTCTTCACTTTCGTAAGACGTATTTATGCGGAAAAACTTAGTACATTAATCAGCTTTGATGGACGGAATGCTATGCTATGTCAGGGATCATCGTTCTTCCCTGAGTTCACGGTCTTCAACAAGTAGTGAAAATGATACTCCAGAAAGTGGAAAGAAAATCCTTGTGAGTGTAGATAGGCCAGATGAGAAAACGTTGGAAGATCTCATGTGGTCGAGGTGAAGTAACACGGACCAGTCCCTCCAAGGTGTCATACCAGTGATCAGGAAATCAGAGAGTATGTGGTGAATGCGTGTCAGTACAGATGCAAAAGAAGCCCCTAGCATTGCGCAGACATGTCTGTCTGCATTTGTCACATCCGGATTCCCCTCCACACACACTTAACATCAGAACTGTTTGGCATTTTCAGATACGGGCCTCTCTGCAATTTATCCAGATCCTGGTTTTTGTCAACTGTTTCATGCCAATGATTTGGTTGGTTGTTTTGTTTTTATGGCATATCAACCTCGGCGGGTCATTTATTGCCAACTAAATTTTATTTATTTATTGCTGGTAATACCTTTTTCTTTCAACAATTTATTGTTGTTTTTATATAAGTTTTTGTGTCTAGTAATACTTTTTCTTTTCGAGTATCGAAATTCATTGGGATTTTTGTTTTTAAGGACAGGGTCCCCAAGTCCTACTCTGTTATTTAACCCATAACTGGAGGGAAGGGACGGATTAATACCTTTTCCAAGGGTACCAGCGCTTAAGTGAATGCAGGGTATTCAAATGGAATTCGAACTCGGCTCACCGATTTCTCTTTCCGAGCCGATATCCACTGCACTACAAGGCACATCCGTCACTAAACGCTTACAGCACCTGGTATTCCCAAGCGGTCACCCATCTAAGTACTGACCAGGCTCAACGTTGCTTAAATTCGGTGATCGACCGAGAACCAGTTTATTCAACGTGATATGGTCGTAAGCCTCATGCCAATGAAAGAGATGGTAAAACTAGCGAGACTCGCTGCCTTGTGTTTCCATCCGTTTTCCTTTCTCTGCCCGTTACCCCCCCCGGTAATTCTCAAGGGAATAATCGCTTAAGTGTTTCCACCAACCTCAGCGCACCCCTTGACTTATTCTACAACATATCAGAATACTTTTTGTTCACCTAACAATAAGTCAACAAATGTAATCGCATCAGCGGTGTTGCAATGATTAGCAGGCTTGTCTCGCTAGATCAATTACAACCGAGTAGTGAGTTCGGTCCTCACTGGGTGCTTTGTACTTTTGGTCTTGTGGCACGACTAAAATACTCTTAGAAAATCGTTGTTCAGATATTTCAACGTGGTGTAATGGTTAGCGAGTTTGTCTCATTAGGCCAATTACTACGGAATAGGGAGTTCGATCCTCAGCTAAAAAAAATCACGATATGAGTAAATATATTTCATATCACGCTTTTTTTTTTTAAATTTTGGATCACTAATTTGGATGATGAATGCTCGTTCTATTAATCTATCTGGAATTTATTATCCCTTTTCTGTGAATGTGACGTTACAAAACAGCATATTTTCGATATTTACTTGTAACATTGCAGGCATGTTGTGGAGAGTCTACAAAACAACAACAACAAAAAAAAAACGCTTCTGTCAGTGGCGTACCTATACTTTTGAGGTCCTGAAGCTTGAAGCAAATATGGGAATCCCTTCACAACCAGCAAAAACAGATTTCAGTTTGTAACTGGCAAAATGTAAATTATGAATAAATTCAGGTGAGCTCAATGAGCCCACACAACTGGGGGCTTGGGCGCTGCCTGCAAGTACCAAGAATATTTGGAAATTTGACCCAGTACAGGAAAATTTTGAGGTCATATGAAATGCGTATTAGAGCATATTCTAAGGCCAACATTAGTTACTTCAATTCATTGGCTTATGATAGTACCACTAAAATGGCCCTATTTTAATAATAAACACTTAAAAAAAACATTTTTTTAAAAGTTGCTTTAAACCCCCACCATCACCACAACCGCCACCACACTACCACCAGGATTAGGCACCCTGAATCTTCAGCTTCATTAGTTTCATAGTGGATCCGCCACTGAAATCTATGCAACACTACTTTATTAACTGGTTATCTGCTTATTATCATTTAATGAAAAGGAATGACTGTTTCTTGGATATTTATTGAAGAAAATCAATAGGCAATGAATTGCCGAATATAGAGAAAGTGAATAAAATCAAATATTTTAAACCTTTAGAAAATGCCCAGTTTTGGTAACTTTCTAAAGTTTTTTTTTTCATTTACTAACCCTTTGCGTTTTAGTGACATCATCGCCTTACTTGGAGTGAAATGACTTTAAAAAAAAAGGTACCTGACTCCAGCTATCCATTAACTTTACAAGAGCCAAACAAGTCTTTTCTAGTTTTGATAAGGTCCAAAAACGTCTCTGCATCCTTATGGGAGATGAATCATTTTCCACCTTACACCCTCTGTCCCCACAGACTAAGAGTCGTAAGCCTACTGCTGTTATATCGTTATTTCCAAGTAACGTGTTCAGGTGAACTACATTCCTTAGAAACTTTATGATTAGTTCTAACCTTAAAGGCTAAGACCCGCTATAGCGAACCACCTTCATTTTCTTCTTAAGCAGCTTCTTTCCACTACATTGTAGAATTGATTTCCAAGAGGATGCTTTCCCAGTTACTACAAATTTAACCTGTTCATGTTTATGCTTAACCGTTATCCTTCCCATATATCCGCATGAATTGTACCTCTTTCTTTGTAATCCCTACCTCTAGTGGCTCTCGGGCCTTGTGCGGGATGAACATTACTGTATCACTGAGAGATTTCCCATCGAACCGCAAGTACTTTTTTCATATCTCGGTCCCGCAATATCTTTGCAATGACAACAATGCATCCCAGCAGACTCAACGAAAACCCTGAAATATTCCAAGACTTTCATTAATGAAGTCTCACTCGACGAAAATCTCTTGAATAACGAATGTATCACCCAAGAGTCAGGGAATTATATTATGGTATGTCGGCATCCCCATTCCAATGCGGTATTTACTGTTTTTTTTACACTTTCTTGAACTGAATAAAATAAAGAAGAGTTTATGGTTAGTCGATTAAGCCTATCCTTTCATTTCGTTACTTACGCAAGTCTAAGTCAAATCACAAGAAGGAAAACACTTATATATATATATATATATATATATATATATATATATAGAGAGAGAGAGAGAGAGAGAGAGCGAGAGAGGTTTGGGATATTGAGGTAAGTATTAGCAACTACCATGAAGCAAAACAAATAAGTTTTTTGTTGAAATACAAACAACTGCACTCAATCTGTGGGATAGGTTGGGTTGATAGATTCTACAACATATCAAACTTTAACCCGCTCTGGGATATTTAATGATGAAATAATTTTTTTTTTCTTAAACCAGAGTCTAAAGCTAAATATTGGTAAGATTGGCACTTGTGTCTATAGATAATCTTTGGTTTAGTTTAAAGGAAATCATTGGTTGGGTTTACTAGAGTCGATAGGAAAATTTTAGTCAAATTTATACTTGAGTCTATGGATAAACATTACCCGAAATTATACTTCAGTCTACGGATAAACAGTGTATACTTTAGTCTATAGGTAATTTTTACAACTGTTTATAGGAAATTTATAAGTATCGTTTATAGTCTGTAGATAATTTATAGGTATCATTTATAGGTAACTTATATGTATAGTTTATAGGGAATTTTTACAACTGATTATTTTTTGTACAGAAGTACAAAAAGGAAATAATTCAGTGACTGCCATCAATTAACAGTATTGATTCATAAATCTTCGTTAACTGTTCCCTCTTTTATAGCACTTCAATTAGTTTATAAATTTTAATATTAGAATAACCGAAAGAAATAATTGGGAGCAATTAAATTCCCAAGGTAATTATAAAAAAACTAAATGCAATGAATTAAACACGAAAGTATTATTTAAATAGTTTTAATAAGTTTCGTTTTTTGTACTTCTAAAGTAACATACAAATAATTAATTCTATGTTTGATAAAAGCCTATAGAATTAAATGTATATTCTTAAACTGTTGGTTATATAAGGTTAAATATAATTTAGTTTGAAGCATAAACAATACCAATTTCAATTTGTAGTACTTTTGATCCTTCGTACTTTTAAAAGTTTACGCCTAGTTTGTGGCGATAGTGACAGACAATTGTTGTTGCCCTATGACTTTAATGACAGCTCTGTCAGTTAAGTGCCATACGTGATATACGCTTGGGCGATTATGTTTACTTCGATTCATAACCGACAAGGTAGAAGATTTGGTACTTACGTATTATCGGGAGGACCTTTAAAAGAAAAAGAAAAAGTAAAAATCAAAGGTCCTCCCGATAATACGTAAGGGACCCTTACTTTATTTCAGGTGAATTAACAGAAATTGCAAACTTTACATAAATTTTGTTTCTTTATTTGCAGATTAGCCTCCCCTTAGAATATCATCTTTCAAATAAAACCAAACATTAATTTCAAAGAAGAGATTTAAATTATTGAACTAGGTACCTCCACTAATTTTCGATACCTAAAGTTTAAAATTAAATTTTAAAAGTGATAAAGCATTCATGAAGCTTTTGTTTTAGCTTTAATTGAAAGCTAAAATTGGTTAAATTAACTATTTCCAGTAAGCACACGTCAATCACGTAACAAGTACTGAAAGTGAAAGGTGCTGACAGGTTTCTACGGAGACTTTTTCTGTCAAAACATAACTTAAGAAAATGACGTGTGAGACCCTTTATTTTTTAAAAAATTTTTCAGGTAACCAGTTCTTAAAAATGTTGGAAAATATTCTCCGTAATCTAATTCTAGAAATGTTGACATTTCTAGAATTTCGCTCTTATTTTCTGATAATGTCAAAAACGAGCATGTTCCATATTTTATTAAAAATGTAAACAAACAACTATTTAAAAAATCTTGATGCAAAAAATGATTTGTATTAAGCTTTTTGAATTGTTGATTAGTAAATAGAGTTTTCATTTCATAACGAAATCCCCTAACCGGAGTAAAGTAATGCAGAAATTTAAAAGATTTATGTTATAAATTATTATAATTAAAATAAAAAAAAATGATAATAATTCTTGTAAAAATTCATTATTAATCGAAACATATGTATTTGTAAAGACACTAGTGTCCTTAATAAATCTTATTTATAAAACTAATTAAAAGCTTTTCTATTGAAATAAAGTCATGGTTTTGTTGCATTTTACATATTACGATACGGAGCAAATTTTCGAGAAATGAGTAAAAGTTTGAAATGGAAATGGTGATTTATATTCTCCAAGGAGTCGAGTTTTTAACTAATAAAAAAAATTCTGATGAAAATTTAATTTCTTAAAATTTAAAGAAATTGAGTAAGTGGGGGTAATATATGCAAAAAAAAGTATATATTTTCACCAAGATTTAAAAAAAAAATCAAAAATACTTGCATTCATTTGTGAATAAGTCCTGAAACTTTCATTAAAAACTGGAAATTGATTTTTGCAATAATTTCCAAATCAATTTGCTTTTAATGAAAAAAAAAATCACTAAAATTATTTATCATTTGTCCTGAAAGTTTCATTATTTGATTTTTGCAATAATTTCCAAATCAATGTGTTTTTCACTGGAAAAAGCGTAAAAGCACTAATTATTAATATTACCATTATAATTCTTAACCAGGTTAGTGATTGTAGCATCCGGGGTCCAGGTTTTATTTTCCCTCGCGTGGAAAATTCATAATCTCGTTTTTATTATTGATCGTTTTAATCTCAACATTTTATTTTCCTTTCAACTATTTTTTCTGTATCACTATCCCAGTAAGTGAATGTTTCAACTTTTTTTCTCATTTCACCCCGAGCAAGGCAATAATGCCACCATGAGGTTACCGAGAGTGGAACAGAAAGAGAAGACTTTAGTGAGGAGAAAGAAAAATAAAGGAACAAAATTCAGAAAGATAAAGAATGACGATTGACATTGCATTTAAATTTTTGGAATTTGTAGAAGTCTGTCCTTCAATATGGCAGTGAATGCTGGACAATATCATCAAAGGTGAAGGAAAAACTTGAAGTAACTGAAATGTGGTTCTACAAAAGGATGCTGCGATGAAAAGATGAAAACGAAAAGAAAATTAATATTGAGCACCAGGAAGAGACAGCTGAAGTTCTTGGGACATGTGATCAGGAAGGAAGGCTTGGAGAATCTGATAATCACAGGTCAGATAAAGGGAAAGAGAGACAGGGGAAGGCAGAGGATAACATATTTGAAGGGTTTGAGCAGGTGGAAGGCAGAGCGGAGTTTGGGTTGTGTAACAGGAGAAAGCGTGCTAAGAGCCACCAGGAATAGGGGGACGTGAAAAGCCATGATCGCCTACGTTCTGAAGGGACATGGCATATAGAAGAAGAAGGTGGCAGAGAAGCAAGAAACCGGGAGAAAGATACATATGCAAGACGTGCGAGAAGAGAAACTATTAAACAGAACGTACGGTAATGTCTAGCTAGTTCAACAGTAAGACCGATCGATTAGTTCGCTCAAATTCATCTAGTCGAGGCACCAAGGAGAAAATTTGAACAATTGACATGAAAATATTTACAGAAAAGATCGTGGAAATCTGTCACAGCGGCTGGAAAGTGAGTGAAGTTGATATGCGTGTTCAGGATCCTGACTTATCCTCCTTTGAATTTTGTCAAGAATATGTTTATATAGCAAGTAAACCAGATCAAATATGGCAGTAATATTCCATGCACGGACGAATGGTAGATTTTTAAATATGCAGGAAGGATTAGAACAAAAAAAAATTATCTGGTACGACACAAAGAATCAACATTTCTAGCAGTAGACCTAACAACTGATTCAATTTAATCACTCCACTTCATGCCAGGGGAAAATGTGTGCGCAAGAAGGTGAAAAGAATTGATTTCCACAAGCACAAAATCACAAGTCATCGTGACTGAGGGTTTGAGTGTCCTGACCTTGTTCAGATTGTTGTGCACGCTAGATAACGCGTTCTCTCCCAGGAACTGTAACTAAGATCTGCTCAGCTTAGTTTCGCTATAAACCACAGGTGGGTGTTGAACAAACATAAAATGTGCCTGAGCAAGCGACTGCCACGGGGATTAGCTAGCTGCCTTAGTAGACAGGCATTCTGGGATACGAGTGGCCAGCCATACAATTTCAAATACATTTGACTCTACAATACTACCCATCAATCTGAAGCTATACGTTGGACTCTAAAGCTTACTAGACTCTAGTCCAGTTATTACACCACACAGCCGTCCCTTAAGTCATAAAAAAGTCTTTGTCCCAAACTGTCCGCGTCGCGGGAACAGAAAGACACATTGTTGCAATAAAAAAAAATATGTGTCTTCTGTTTGTTTTTTTTTAATTTTTTATTCATTTTTTATTTAAAAGGTGGCGGTTTCTGTACAAGGCATGAAAGGCCTTTAGCTGCGGCCCGGTAATTGTAAATATAGTAGCCAACGGAATAAGCCTTGCTTTATATTTCGTTTGCTTTGTCTGATCGAAAGGCAATATTCATATTTTTCTGTTAAGCCGACTGGTGCACATTTGTGCCGTACTAGAAATGTCACGCCTACGTTTGAGTAACGTTACTTATTGACCACAACACTAGAGATTCATGAGGTCAAAGTTCATATCGTATGAGCCAGACAGATGATATTCAAAACTATCACTGTTGTTGAGTAGCCGTTTGAGGGACTTAAACCTTGTTTGTTATATAAGGGAATTTTTGTAAGAAATTGTTTAAATGTACCACTACGGACTCACTAAAAAATAAACCTAGTTTAATTTGGTACCTCGACTCTTACGCTGAAAAAAAAAAACAAAAAAAAAACAACAAAAAAAAACAAACACTATAGCATGATGAAAAAAGGCCTCAAACTTAATAAAAACAAAGTTTTTTCGTCAAAATTTTTGTTTTTAAGAGAGAGAGAGAGAGAGAGAGAGAGAGAGAGAGAGAGAGAGAAAACAATAATAAAAACAAAGTTTTTTCGTAAAAAAATTTGTTTTTAAGAGAGAGAGAAAACAAAAAACAAAGTATTTTACAATTATTTTATTAATCTTTTAAAATCTTTTCTGGCATGTTCGAAAATTTGGTTAAACATCTTGATTTTTTTTTCGTCACGAAAGTCTTCTCATTGTTTCACTCTCAATAACTCCTTACGTCTTTGTGGCATTATCGCCTTGCTCGGTGTGAAATGAGAAAAAACGATGAAACGTTCACTTACTGGGATAGGGATACAGAAAAATAGTTCAAGGGAAAATAAAACGTTGAGATTATAAAGGTTAATAATAAAACGTGAATATGAATTTCGCAAAAGAGAGAAAATAAAACCTGGGCCCCGAATGCTACAATCGCTAACCTAGCTAAGAATTACAAGCTAAATCCAGGAGCAAAACCGAAATTTGTCTCTTCACTGAGACTTCAAGACACAGAAAAAACATTTGTGTCTGGCTGTTTTCACATAAACCAAATTCATCTTATTTACACACCTTGCACGAAAATCTACTGACAATTTAGTTAAACTAAACAAAAATTGTTTTTATTCCATTTTTCATTGGAACTACTCCATTTTGATTAGCACAGTTCTCATTTTGAAAAGAAAACGGTATAAATACAGGGTGCAGCAGAAATTTCGCCTACATATACGTCCCAGAAATCCCTTTCACATAATGGTAAGACATTAGCTAGATGAAAATTCAATTGCTATGAATGCCTTACCATTATGTGGTAGGTATATGTTGACTGTATTTCTGCCTCACCATGTAGATGAAAGGCTGAGTGGTTTCTTTTTGTTTTTTTTCACTGTGCCTCATTTTTGGAAATAAAATTTGCTTACGACTCACCAAATTTTATGTGAACAAAAGTACATTAAATGAGAGAGAGAGAGAGAGAGAGAGAGAGAGAGAGAGAGAGAGAGAGAGAGAGAGCGCACCGCGGATTCGAAGTTAAAATATTATCATTAATAACTCTTTTCCCCAATTTGTGGACTCTAGTTACCATGCCCTTAATACTTGATATAATGCAAAAATATCACAATGATGAATACCGTCAGTAATTATATATAATTATTTATACTGGGACTCATCTATGCAATTATAAGTAATCCATGATAATATTTTAAATTTTGAAATCTTATATATTTTTGGCATTTGAATTTTTAAAACTGTTTCTAAATCTTTGATAATCTTTTGATTATTCCGCTATCGTCTTTCGCCCTACCTATGACGCGGCCACACCGTTTGGAAACCATTGGAAGTGGTGATAACCTTCAAAGTTCATTGGCAGTCAACACAGTTCAGTCACAGAATTAAAAAATAAATTTTTCGGTCAAATGAAAAAAAAAAAAAAATTTAAAGTGTTAATTATTTTTTTATTTTATTTGTAAAACATTAAATTTCTCAGGATCAAAATTATTTTTTTTGTTATCAGCTGTTTTAAATCTAAAACAAAATCACCCCAAACGACAGGAACTCCCTGTGGCTTCGTGAGCCATGCTTTATGGCTCCAAAGAATGATGCATTTGAAAAAATAAGAACAATGACTTTGCAACAGATTCCTGGAGTGTGTTTAGCTGTACAAGTCAGTTGACTGAGATACGAAAACGTCTGAAGCTGTTTAAAGCACAACTGGATTCCTAAACTCTCTTGAACTACATGGTGTACCTTTTTCGCAAACTCGGGCTAAAAGTTTGAATTCACCCTATTTGTCTCAGATCTCGTTTTAACAGAGCTGTGCAGAAAAACTCGCCAACTTGTCAGCCAGCTTCTTCTACTTGTCGTCGAATCAACTATCCTAAGTGAGGTTTGTTTGAAAAGGGGATGAGTTCATATTTTTTTTCAATCAGTTCACACCAAGCAAGGCGGGATCACCAATAGCGAATAGTAAGAGAAAAGACTGGGTACAGGGGATACTGAAGAAAGGATAAAATATGAATTAGATTCAAGAAGTTAGAAGATGGCAACTGACATTGCATTTAATTAATTATTTTTTTTAAGATGGTAGCTATGACGGAAGCAAGTAAACGGAAGGGATTCTCACAAGCGGGACGTGCGAGAAAAGAAACTGTTTGAGTAGAAGTGAGGGTTGCATTTAACTATTTCAACGCTAAAAGGGTGGGACTTAGACGGCAATTTAGTAGTCCGCTTAAATTCGTGTGGTCGGGTTACCAAGGAAAAAAGTTCATCAGAGCAGTTGCCGTGAAAAAATTTATAGAGAAAACAGAGGGAAGAAACGTCACGTCGGTGAAAAGAAAACTGATGTCGAGATGCCAAGTCAGGACCGATTACATTGCAGATCCTTCTCGGATTAAAAGGCGGGTGCGTTCATTCTTAGGGCTTAAATAATTTCAACAGACTTTAAATTAAAAAATCTTCAGTTTCCAATAGGGTTATCTTACATATCTATAGGTCTACCATTCTTAGAATATTTCTGCCACATATGGTCCGGTGCCCCTGCTATTTGCATTGGGTTCCTTGATAAAACCCAAAGATTCAGCAGGTCCTGATCTGGCGATTCGGCTTCACTCACTTTCCCACTGCTGTATAGTTGCCTCTCTGTGTCTTTTCTATGAATACTTTCATGATAATTGTTCGGATGAGCTCTTTGATACCCAGATTTGGGGAGCCGAGTTCGAATTCCAGTTGAATCCATTGTATTCACTTACGCGCAAATACCCTTGGGAAAGGTATTAATCCGTCTATTCCTTCCAGTTATGGGTTAAATAGCAGGACAGATTGGGTTCTATAGCCTTGGTCGGCAACCAGTCTACCGCAGAAAGCAATGGCAACCTACTACGGGATAATCTTCTGCCCAGTCAGTCATGTCTCGAAAGAGACATGATCGCCCAAGTGTGAATCACGTATGGCACTTAACTGACTGATTAGACTGGCGTCAAGATCTCATAGAGTTAAGCTGATTAGATATAACCTTAAGTTCTATATTAACAGTTTCTTTTTTTGGACTTCTCGCTTGTGGAACTCCCTTCCAGTTCCCTGCTTTCCAGCCAACTTTAATCTGCAAAAAGTTAAATTCAATGCCAATCGCTATCTATTGTCCTCCTCAATACTCTTTCCCCTTCTGCTCAATATTACTGCTTCTGTTTCTAATTTTTTCACACTCTGTAACCCCATGTGTCTTAGTGGCTTTACTGCCCTTTCATCGGTTGATACTAATTACAAAAAAGAAAACAATAACCTTTGCTATAATCATCACCAAGGTACATAGATAATCTCTGAAGATCGCCGGCCTTATTCTGATTTCTTCATGTTTTTCATCTCAATATCTCTACTTCGGCTGTTTTAGTTTGGGATGTCTAAACAAGCTGGCTTACGGCCGTATCAGGTTGAAACATCGGTTCCCGAACGACCATCGAACTTAAGTAATGTTAAGCCTTGTCAGTACGTAGACGGGTGATCACTTGGGAATACCAGGTGCTGTAAGCTTGGATGTGCGGAAGGTGTAATAGATAACGGTTTCGAACTGGAAATCGGGGAGCTAAGTTCCATTTCCAATTGGGTTCGTTATATTCACTTAAACGCAAATACTCTTGGGAAAGGCATGAATCCACCTTTTCTTCCCCCAGCCGTGTGTTTAGTAAAACTCACATCACTAAACCATTATTTTCTCCAAAAATAAAATAAAATTGCTTTCAAAATGTTTAGGTTTCGGAAATAAATAAACCATAAATGTTGTTATGGTGTTGAACAAAAACAACCAACAAAACTAAACAGACTTTTCAGACAGACATCCAATAAAAGAGAGAGAGATGGGGGGAGGAGGGGGGAAGCACGAACATTGTGTACCCAATGAATGAGAGAGAGAAAAAGAGAAAAGTACGAACACTGCGTACCCAATAAGAAAGAGAGAGAAGCTAGAACAACGAGAGAGAGAGGGGGGGAAAGGCACCGACATTATGTACCTAGTGAGAGAAAGAGAAAGAGAGAGAAGGGGAAGCATGAATACTCTGTAGTCAATGAAGGAGAGAGAGAGAGAGTTACGGACACTTTGTACCCAATGAAAGAAAGAGATTGAAGAGGAGGTACGAACACTGTGTACCTAATGAGAGAGAGAGAGAGAGAGAGAGAGAGAGAGAGAGAGAGAGAGAGAGAGAGAGAGAAAGATGGAAGCACAGACATTGTGTATTCAATGGAAGAAAGAGAACGAGAAATTGAGAAAGAAAGAGAGGAGAGGGAGAGAGGGAGAGAAAGAAGAAGAGAAATCGAAGCACGAACATTGTGTACCAAATGAAAGAGAAAGAGTGAGAAAGAAGCATGAACTTTGTGTACCCAGAGAGAGAGAGAGAGAGAGAGAGAGAGAGAGAGAGAGAAAGAAAAGCACAAATATTGTGTACTAAATGAGAGAGAGAGAGAGAAAGAGAAAAAGAGAGAGAAGCACAAAATTGTGTATCGTATGGGAGATAAAGATCTAGAAAGAGAGAGAAGCACGAATCCCGCCGTGTGCACAAGGAGAGAAAAAGAGAGAGATTGGAGCAAGAACATTGTGTACCTAATGAGAGAGCGAGAGAAAGAGAGAGAAACATGAACATTGTGTCTCAATAAGAGAAAGAAAGAAAGAAAGAAAGAGAGAGAGATATATATATAAGTACAAATTTTATCTACCCAATGTGTGTGTGTGTGTGAGATAGAGAAATAATGAGAGAGAAAAAGAGATGGAAAGAGATAGATAGATAGATAGATAGATAGATAGATAGATAGATAGATAGATAGAGTGAGTGAGTGAGTGAGTGTGTGTGTGTGTGAGAGAGAGAGAGAGAGAGAGAGAGAGAGAGAAGCAGGAATATTATGCACCAACAAACCTTTTAAAACTTAGAAGCTAAAGAAGTTTTTTTATGTAATAGAATTTTTTCTCTGTCAGTGCCACCTTTTCATGTATAAAAAAGTGTAAGTTGTTTTTTTCATTTTTTGTGTTGTGTATGACAAAAACATGTTCTCTTGGCGTCAGTTTAAACTGACGCCTTTTAGCCTTTCATGAATTGTAATAATTTTGCTTAAGGTTTGTAATTTCCTGATTTCAGATAAGAACCTACTTAAGTGACATTTTCACATCTAAAAAGATAGTTTATTATAATAGTTTAGGTGTATAGAAAAAGACACCATTTTAAACTGACACCAGGATGATAGGGATAAAGCTAACGTCTTTTTTACAAGTATTGTGACTATTTCGTATTTTTTGAATTCAGATGAAAATTTTCAATTTACGTCAGTGAAATTTTCACTTTCAAAAAATTGTAGTTTATAATTTCAGTTTAAATACATGAAAAAAAAAAAGAACCAATAAGAAAGCTGTTTAAACTAACGTCAGGAGGATACGAATTGAAGAACAACCGTTCCTATTTAAAGTTATTTTACTGGGAGCAACGTTGGGTATCCGTATTATATCCTAATATATGATATTTGCTTGAAGCATATGGAAACAATTAGGTAACATCGTATTTTGTTGGCCATTTCAGCTGCTGCGAATTTCCTTCGTCTAGTAGACTTCCATGAATTTTTTTTTATCAACAGGAGTTGTTTGTGTTTCTTTTACGTCATTTTATTGTCTAAATGCATTTTATCATCTGCTCAAAATTTAGCTCATACCCAGATATATATATACATAAGAAAAATATATATTACATAAGAAAACATAATTTAGCACACATTTGTATTATGCTTACTTTTTATCTCATATGAGCTTAGTGAGTTAATATATTAAGATTAAAAAGATTATTTTTTTAAAAATCCTGCGTGTACAATGTTTTGATGAAAACTAAAACAGTTAATTAGTCAATCAGAAGATACCGCCCAATCACTAATTCACGGGACATATTGTTATGTAAAACAGGAAGAAAAAAGAAATACGCGCGTAAAAACGACGAACCACTCATTTTCTAAAACATTCTTTCATGTAAGTAATACTGATGGCGCCAATTAACTTTTTTTTTTTTTTTTTATTAGCTAAATTGCAATGCATTTTCTTATCGAACTTAGGGAATTTCGCCTCAGGCATAATTATTCACTTTTCCAAGTATGTCTACACTACCGAGTCAAAAGTCATTGGATGACAATATGTAAAAGTAATTGCAAATGGCGTCACTAAATCTTGGACTCATGAAAATACTTAAACATATATCACTTGTGCTGTGACATTTGGTGAATCAGTGGGAACATCGGCTAGGCAGCTAACGACAAAGCTATGTGAATTATTGGGTTTCGAGCAGGACATGATAATGAGTGACATAAATATGGGACATTCCATTTCGAAAATTGTAAGGACGTGTGACATCCCTCGATCTATGGCAGTGTTTCTCAACCTTTTTAAGCAACGGCACACCTTAGGGCAAACGAAAGTAACACGGTACACTTAGTAATATTTTTAAAAATATACATTTAAATTGTATAGGTACGTATTTGAAGGCTATCATAATGCGTTTAGTAAAATAAAGGAAGGTAAAGAAGCTATTGGGTATTACCTATTTATGATTCATTAATATTTCGAGATCAGAATATCATCTTCAGAATTTTTTTCCCAATCTTCTCGCTTTTTTTTTTCAACTGGAGTAGATAAACTAAACTATCGCTCGATTCACACTCCACCCACGTCTATTGAACAGGTGAAGAGGCTCACCCCTTGTTTCCTGTTTAGGATGCGGTTTCCGGTTTTCTCTTTTCCAATCTTCTCACTTTTTTTTTCAATTGGAGTAGATAGACTAAACTATCGCCCGGTTCACACTCCACCCACGTCTATTGAACAGGTGAAGAGGCTCACCCCTTGTTTCCTGTTTAGGATGCGGTTTCCGGTTTTCTCTTTTCCAATCTTCTCACTTTTTCTTTTACAATTGGAGTAGATAGACTAAACTATCGCCCGGTTCACACTCCACCCACGTCTATTGAACGGGTGAAGAGGCTCATCCCTTGTTTTCTGTTTAGGATGCGGTTTCCGGTTTTCTCTTTTCCAATCTTTTCACTCCTATGTAGCCCCCTCCACATCAGTGGCGTTACCGCCTTGCTCGGGGTGATATGATTAAAAAAAATAAAATAGGAGAGCTTGATTTCACGTCCATTGGTGGACCCTGCCTTTAAACGAATGGTCCTCTTTCGCTGCTACTGCTGTCGTTAATTGTAGTGAGTATGTGTGTGTGTGTGTTTGTTTGTGTGTACCTGTAAGTATGTTAGTGCATGTATGTGTGTGAGTGTTTATGGTTTATATAAGTGTGCGCGATAATAGGATTTGGCTTATTCGCATTTTTGTTAAATTGATAGTGGGCGCCGTTTTACGATTTGATGATATATCTATCTGCTTTAATTTATGGTTTAATATTTGCTCGTTGGCCGGTGGCAGGATTTGGCATTTTCGCATCTCTGTCAGAATGGTAGTATGCGCCGTTTTATGACCTGATGTTATGTCTATCTGCGTTAATTGGAGACGTGTTTATTGCTACATTTTTTACCTTTCGTTATTTTACTAAACGCATTGTGATAGCCTTCAAATACCTACCCATACACCTTATATACACAAAGTTTCAAGCAAATTACAAAACTCTCCTATACATTTAAATGTTATGAAATAAAACCATACATTAAAGGAAAAAAGATACACACAAATATGAATTTACTTTATTTCAATGATTCTATTCAACTATTTGTGCAGCTTATTTAGTGTAAAATCTGTGCCTGGTGATTTTTCGTAATTTCTTCAATGTTTGGTCGAATGGGTAATAAGCAGATTCTCATTTCTTTTCCATTTGAGTCTTTCACGTTTCTTATTTTTTGTTATTTAGGATTGAGGGGCCTAATTCACATAAATAAGAAGTAGAAAATTGCAATGAAACTGATAAAGCCCTTTTTTTTTTATAGCTAAAGTGGGATATTCCATTTTTGTTGAAATCCGAAATGTTTTTTGTTATAATCATATCGCCCCAAGCATAGCATTTCACTGCCACTGTTTTGCAGGGGGTTACATAGGAGAAAAGTCATGAGAAAGAGTGACAGGTTATAGGGGGTGTCAGGAAGTGGGTAAGAGAAGGATGAGAATATGATTTAATAATTTTTAATAAATTAAATGAAATCATAGGCCGTAGAGAAGCTCGGTGGAAATGTTATTGGCATGAGGAGTCATTACACATTCAGCTCGCTTCAGGTGAGTTTCAATTACTTTTCAGTAATTTACTTCTTCTGACAGGTTATAGGGGGTGTCAGGAAATGGGTAAAAGAAGGATGAAAATACTGATGAGAGTGGAGTCGACGGATAAATGAGCATGAGAGAGAAAGTGAGAGAGAGTGTGAGAGAGAGAGAGAGAGAGAGAGAGAGAGAGGATGCAGGTTAGTGAGATAAGAGATGACTATTGAATTTACATTTAAATTCTTCGAGATTGTAGCTGTCGGGGAAGCAAGTAAACGGAAAGGAATTCCACAGGCGGGAAGTGCGAGAAAAGAAGCTGATGGAGTAGAATTTGCGTTTACATTTTATTGGTTTCACAGTAAAAGGGTATATCAAGAATAACGAAAAGAATTATTTGAAAAGAAAGTTTGATATTTATTCAAATACTAACGCTGTACCATTATTTCTTCCACATACTCAGACACACATATATGTATGCAGTGACAATATTTTGTGGCACACTTAAGAAGATCGCGCAGCACACTAGTGTGCCGCGGAACGGCGTTGAGAACCGTTGATCTACGGTGGCATGAGCATACCTCAAGCAGCTAATAAAATGTATTGCCTTACTTACTGTGGCCAGGGCTATGTTTGACAATTGGCCCTTAATGATCGTCACCAGAGGTGTTTGGTTATAATTATCTGCGATAATAGACAAGTAACACCGACCCAATTCCCGCCCACATTTAATGCGGGAGATACCAAAAAGTATTTCCAGCAGGTGAGTTCAGCGTTTATTCTTTAGCTTCCATAGGAACAGAAGAGCCATTAGGATGACCCTATAATCACCACGATATCAAACATATTATCTCGCTTAGTCTTGTCGCTAATCAAATCTTGGAAGAATGGCAGCGTGTGTTATCGTTCTATGAGTCTCAATTGCAGTTTTCCGTGCTGATAGTTTGGTTCGAGTACAGCGAAGATCCCCTGAAGTCATGGACTCTAATCATCAACGATGCAGTCTTTTAGTCTAGCAGCGGTATGCAATAAAATATTCAAAGAACTCCAACAACACCATCCTTATCACCACCTCCCTCCAACAGACACCCGATGATCGCCTAAGCATGGGATTGACAGTTGCGCTTGTATTTTTTAATTCTTTTTTTACAATATATATGAAAAAATTAAATTAAGAAAAAAATATTCTCATGCTTCCGTCTTATACACAGGGCGCGATGGGTAAATTGTCGCCATTTTATTTTTATTTCACACATGCGTATTGTTAGCTTTTGATTTTGTCGACTGCACAGTATAATAGAGTCAGTTGGGCACCCTATGAGAAAAATTCACTTAGCTAGAAATTTGGAAACAGCATACTGTACTGCTCTAATACGAACATTTTGGCGTCAATTTGAGGAACATGCAGAGAATTTGGAAAAAGTGGGATGAGTCTAATGGTGGTTACGAAGGTTTTGGGAGTGATCAATAGTTATACGGACGTTATGCCTGCATTCATCTTTTCCCGGGGCCTCAGACTCAACATAGAGATCTACATCAAGCGATTTGAGAAGGTTGTACTGTCCTGGGTCAAGAAAGCGGCTGCTGGAAGGCACTATGTCTGGCTACAGGACTCTGCACCATGCCATACAAGCAGGAGAATCCAGTAATGGCTGTCAGAAAATTTCTACGATCGTATTATTCTTTACATCTGGCTACCTAATTCCCCAGATTGCAACCTCCTTGATGATTGTGTGAGGCGCAGGTAAACAAGATACCAACCAAACTCCTTGTAACACCAAAGATTAATTGAAGGCAATGATTACTGCCGTATTCACCAACTTAAACAAGGAGACCATCCAGAAGAATTGCAGGAGATTCCGAAGTCGTCTGGAGGCAGTTATTGAATCCAATGGAGATTTTATAGAATAAATTTACTCTTTAGTATTTCAAGAATTTTTTGTGTAATTTTGGTAAATCTATCTGTTAAAATGAGATCTGAGTGTTATTTTTTGTTTATGCGTCAATTAGACGAGCAATTATCCATCGGACCTTGCATATATATATATATATATATATATACTACCGGGCATAATTATTAGGCTACTCACTCCAGATTAAAAAAAAAAAAGAAGTATTTCACGCTATTTTTAGTCTCCATTGCCAAGTGGATAATTCTAAATGAAAATAAAATGGTTCTTTTGTTAATACTGCACAATAACATGTGCATCAAATGAATTGTTCTGGTGTCCCGTTTTTGTGCTCTCTTCCCCATGCTAGTCTCTTCTTTTTACTGGCTGGCTGAAGTAAAGGCTTACTGGTTGCCCTGTCAAATTTTGCAAAGTAATAATAACAAAAGAACCATTCTATCTTCATTTAGAATTATCCACTTGGCAATAAATACTAAAAATAGTATGAAATGCATAATTTAAAAAAATAATGGGGTGGCCTAATAATTATGCCCGGTAGTTTATATATATATATATATATATATATATATATATATATATATAACGTAGAAGCACGGGAATGCTTATGGCCCTGTATATGTGCGCAGCCTGTGTCTATAAAATGTACGTATGAATAAATGTATATATTTGTATTCCCCCTCTTGCATCTGCCTGTGTATCCATCCGTATCGCGGTCTCTATCTAGAAAGCTAGCCTGCTACGTCACTGGAAAAATGTTTTTCTATTTACGTGCTGTTAAAACTAATTCAAATCAGAAGAAACACGCATAGCAGAGATACGAGCAAGCCGACTGACGAAATCATTCAATGACTAAAATAAAGAGAAAGGGAAAGGCCGCGTTCTGATATAGGTTGGGTGTCAGCTTCAAAGAAAACGTCTAAAGGACAGTCATGGTTCAGAGGCAAAATGAAGCAAGTACGAAAATTTAAATATCTGATAAGTGTTTTAACAGAGGACGGAAAATGTAACTACGAAATCCGAAGGTCAATTGGAATTATGAAAGTTACCTTCCAAATAAAAAATAAGCAAAATATTAAGTGTGCCGAACTATTATGCAATATTGGTCTTCCTACAAGTTAGCAGATGCTAAGCAATCTCTTCACAGATGAAAAAAGAGATTTTAATCAACAGAAATCTGGTCCTACAGAAGAATGCTGAGAATATCATGGACTGATTATGTGACTAACGGAATAAATGAAAACAAAAAGAGTTCTACTTTAAATAAGATAGAGAAAGTTGAATTTTTTAGGGCGGATAATAAGGAAGAAGGGCTTGAAGAATTCAACACTCAAATGGCATTGAAGGCAAGAAAAACAACAAATGACATACTTACGCAAATTGATGGCAGAATTTTCACTGGGAATGATGGTAAAGAGATAAAATTTAATAAGAGCTACAAAGGATAAAAAATTGTGGAGTGACATGATCACTCACGTTCTGAAGGGAAACGGTATACGGAAGAAGTAACCGTCTTTAGACAGAAACCACATCCAAGTAGTTAAAGTATTCAGTTGGAATAAACATTTGTGGCGGTCTGAATAGTTTGCGTTTGAAAATATGATTCTGTTTCACACGTGACTAAAATTTAAAATTTACGACAAGAAGACACGTGACTGAAATTTACGACTTGAAACAGGCTCTTGATTCTTGGTATTGACTTCAATATTCACTTTTATATTTACAAACGTTCTCTCCCTGATAGTGAGCACTTTACTATATATATATATATATATATATATATATATATATATATATACACACACAAATCTAGAGTGAGCCAAAACCTTTGCCCTGACGATCCGTAGTGTGAAACCGCGGTAGGTTTTGGCTCACTCTAGATTTTTGTGTGTTTTTGCTCTACTATTGTATCTTTTCTTTCGTACTTTGTATTGAGCACTTTTTCTTGTGTTTGGTTCCGTTTGGGTTTTTTTCTTTACTGCGGAGTATTGAATGTTTTGTTCTTGTTCCGCGGGTTTCTTTTTTTTTCTCCCCATTTATCCGACGTCTTAGTAAACCGGATTGTAACGGATTTAGGTTCTGTTTGTTAATGATTTTTCGGAGGTTTATTTTAGTATAAATTTACGGCCTGCATACTTACAGAGTCTATTTAGTTATTATATATATATATATATATATATATATATATATATATATATATATAAAATGCCAATTGACTTTGCGTTTTCTTTGTAAATCGTCAGTGTAAGCCATATTAAAATAAAATATATAAAAAAGCAAGCAAAATAAATGAGTCCAAGCAAATAAAGAAGCAAATTAACTAAGTAAATAATAAACAAATTGACTAACCACGCCCACCAAAATAACCGTTAGAATAATGCAATAGACTACCCACAATGCAATAGACTACCCACAATGCAATAGAATACTCACAATACACCATTGAAATGCACATAAAACAACACACCGCAAATGGCCTAACGATTGAGTTTAGCATGAAAGACTGTCGCCTCTGGGTGTTGACTTCAATGTCCACTTTTATATTTACAAACGTTCTATCCCTGATATCGAGTACTTTAACCCATAAATATAGCATACCACAAAAGTATAATTTACCGTTTATATATATATATATATATATATATATATATATATATATATATATATATAGTGTGTGTGTGTGTATATTTGTTGAATTAGGAGTAATATGTGTTCAAAATACTTATCGGAGTTTGATTCGGTTTTTTTTTATTTAATCAAATTTGACCTGTAATAAGTTTGTCAACTTTTATTCTGATTCAGTAATTATTGCTCTGGATTTACTATCGACTACTTATTAGTAAAAAAATTAATACAATCGTTCTTGTCAAATCGTAAAATGATGGTCGTTCTAAATGTGCACACTTCCAAATAGTTTCTTTTGAACGCAGGTGTCCCTCAAGGCTCTATCATAGGTCCTACTCTCTTCTTGATATTCATCAATGATCTTCCTGTTGTAGTAAATTCCTAAGTTGGCATCTATGAAGATTACACCACCAACAGGGCTGACAAAGTAGACCTAGTTTCTGCTCTTGGAAAGAACGTCCATTCTGTAATGGATTGAGGTAAGAAATGGCTCGTAAATTTTAATGCCTCCAAAACGAAGCTGCTCTTCTTTAACCATCATAGAGTAAATTGCTTACCTTCCATTAGTATGGATGACGCTAGTCTTCCAGAAAGCAACACATTGCGCCTCCTTGGCATCATTCTCTCAACCGACCTCAAGTGGAACGACTACACCGAATCAATAGCTACAACTACTGCTAGGAAGGTTGGGTTACTCTGTCAGGCCAGGAAGTTTTTCTCGTCAGAATCCATCTTGCACATATAAAAATCTACCATTCGTTCGTGCATTGAATACTGTTGCCATATCTGGTCGAGTGCTCCTGCCATCGATCTCAGGGTTCTCGATAAAATCCAAAGGAGAATAAAATTAAATGGATAGCATTTTCATTGGCGATTTTATGCTCAAATGCAACAAAAATATTTTTTAATCACAGGCGGTGAAAAACGGTTTGTTTGCAACGGCCTAGTGCGAAAAAAAAAAAAACCTCGAAGGAAAATGAAATGAGCTAGCGTTAACTACTGCAAAATCCGATCTATATCCAAACCAAGTGACACTTCGTATCTGTAGGGATCACAAAAGAATGCTGACAAATGAAACTTCGCTGTTGGTCTTGAAAATGACCTCCAATCTGTAAGGGATTGAGGTAAGAAATGGCTCCAAAACGAAGCTGCTCTTCTTTAACCATTACAGAGAAGCTTTTCTACCTTCCATTACAATACCCACTGAAAGCAATACCCTGCACCACCTTTTCCACACTTACTCTCAAGTAGAATGAAGACACTGAATTAATAGCTATATCTACTGATAAGAAGGTTGGGTCACTGTGCCGAGCCAAGAAGTTTTTCTCGTCATAATCCATCTAGCACGTTTATAAATCTATCAATCGTCCGTGCATTGATACTGTTGGCATATCTGGTCAGAAGCTCCTGTTGTTCATCTCGGGGTTCTCGACAAAATCCAAAGAAGGATCTACAAAGAAAATGGTCCCGATTTGGCAGCTTGATTTCAGCCACTTTCTTACGGACGAAATGTGGCTTCCCTCTGCCTTTTCCACAAATTTTTTCATGCCTTGCCCTCATGAATTTACTCGTGCAACTAGATTGACAACTATGTTTTACTCTTTTGCTGTCAAAATAAGCAAATGTAGCCGTCACTTCTATTCAAACAGTTTCTTTTCTCGCATTTCCATCCTGTGGAAATCCCTTACCAATGCTTGCTTCCCTGATAGTTACAATCTTTAAATGTTAAAATATAACGTCAATTGCCATCTTCTATTTCATTGACAACCCCCTCTCTCTTACCCTTTGTACACCATGACCTGTATCGTTTTCTTTTTTTTCCTGTCTTCCCTCTCCTCTGATTGTAACCCCCTTCGCACCAGTGGTAGTACTGCTTGGGGTTGAAACGATTATAAAATATATATATGCGTTGAATTGCATAATTTAACATATATTATTATGTTTTATATATATATATATATATATATATATATATATATATATATATTCTTCAGTCGTAATAATGCTTAACACCAAAATTGTTGTTTTTTAGTAGTTTTACTGATAAATGGTATTTTGGCCATCAGGTTTTTTTTTTATCGTAATTCCCTTCCGTATACTTGCTTCCTCGAAAGCTACAATCTCCAGGAATTTAAATCTAAAGTCAATAGTAATCTTCTATCTGGCTAACTCGCATCCTTTCTCTCATGCTCTTTTCTCTGTCCACTCTACTCTCATCACACCAGTATTCTCATCCTTCTTTTACCCACTTTCTGACACCCCCTATACTCTTGTCCCTCTTTCTCATCACTTTCCTCCTATGTAACCCCATGTGCACCAGTGGTACTACCTTGCTTGGTGCGAAATGGCTAATATATATATATATATATATATATATATATATATATATATATATATATATATCGTTCATTCAGCAATGAATTAGAGCACTCTCAGCTATTGGGCGTGTATAATGATAATATCCACGCTAAAAAGTCTGCATCCTTCTACCGAGCACCCATAGCTCAGAGGTAGAATCGCCGACTGACACCAATTCGGTCGGGTTTCAATCCTGGGTAAAAAGCAATCGGATGTCTAACCGTACTGTCTGCGGATGACTATATATATATATATTAATTCATAAGAAGCATGATGCACATTGGTGAAACTATAAAAATTATTCCATGTGAAATCTAAAATAATCTATGCCGGAATTTCTGGAATAAGAAGTTAGCATTATTTAGATTATTTACATGCAGACTGTTGTCTTTATCTTTGTTGTTGTTATCAATGTTCCACAGGACAGCAGCCTAGTGGATTAAAGCGCTGGTTTGTGAATTTGTTTTGTGAGTTCAATCCCTGAGCCAGACAGTGTATACTTGAGCTCATCAGTGAACTCAGTGGAAACGAGGTGAGTAATCACTAAGTTGTACTAAAATATGACATGGGCAGTGGAGCGAGAAGAATTTACCCCCCGTAAGGAAAGTTTTCATTTTAGAATTTTATTTAGGTTACCCAGATCCACATAAGCCTGATGAAGGTAGAAGGATACAACAGCAGAAACGTTGTGATAACAGAGATGTGGACAATAGTCCGCATGTAAATAATGTAAATATAAAAGATATGTATCTTTATTTATTAAATTTATCTATTTAAATTGTATCACAATGGCGATTCAGTGAATTTATAACTATTCACAAACACGTCTAAGTTACGGCAATATCACGTTGGAACACCGGTTATCGTCTGGTCAGTAACTACATAGGTGATCACTTGAGAATACCAGGTGTTGACATCTTGAATGTGAGGGTGCATTAATGAATTAACGGCTCAGAGTGAGGAATCAGTGCGCCGAGTTTGAATTTCAGTCGTGTTTGGTATATTCACTTCCGCGCAGATAACTTTGTGAAAGGTATGAAACCAACTTTACTCCGCCAGCTGTGAGTTAAATAGTGAAAATGAAAATCATTATCTTTCCCAAAAATTGTTAATACAATATTCATTCGCAAGAAGAAATTATTCTTACGATACAAAAAATAGGTTTCGGTTTTAAAAAACCTGCAAAAGTTTGATATGCCATAAAATACAAATCAATTAAAAAAACCATGCATAAGCACATCGTACTCACAAAAACAAAAACGTGCTTATACATATATTTAGTAAGTTAAGTTACATACACCTCGAAAGAGACTGGTCAGAAGTGGGTTTCCATTACTTTCTGCGATGGACTGCTTACCAAACAAGGATACAGAACTCAATCTGTTCTGCTATTTATTCAATAGCTGGAGGGAGAAGCGACGGATTAATACCTTACTTAATGGTATTTTCGCGTAAATGAATACAGTGCACTCAACTGGAATTCGAACTCGGCTCTCCGATTTCTTGTTTTGAGCCGATATCCACTGCACCACAACGAACATTACAGCAAAGAAACGCAACACAAGCACGTAACACATACACAAACCAAGCCTCGCAGAACAGACATACAATACGAAAACAGCCTCACACAATGCAGACAAATAAATTCACACACATAACGCAAGCACAGCTACACACGCGAAGGTAACTTGTAAACGTTTGGGGAAAATCTTTTTTTTTTTTTTTTAAATTATATCTCTCTAACAGATAAGCCATTCACAATGTAAGACATATATCAGCCATGACATCAGCAAGAAAATAAGTATAAATAAGTATAAATAAATAAATAATAAAGAAAGAGTAAAGCAAAAACATCAACAACAAACAATCAGAAGAACAAATCATGGAGTTTCAAGGTTGAGCGACGATGGCAAACAGTGTTTGGCGAACAGGTGAAAATCATAAAATTCAAGACAAGACAAAATGGCCGCTTCATAAAAAAATCTCTTTCATTTAAATCTTTTCACCTCTTATTGCTTAACAGTTATCCATTTTTATTCTTCATCAACTATTTACTTATTTGCCATGCCGTTGATTTAAATTACCATGCACTAACATACATATATGTGCATACAGGCACATACACATGTAATGAAGTATTGTTGTCGTTAGATCGACTAATGATGAAAACACGAGATTTAATCTTCTACTATATTTCATTACGGTCTTCATCATTACAGTGTTGTTCTTCTATATGTCGTGTTCCTTCAGGATGTTGATGATCATGGCGCTCAGAAATTTCCTGTGCTTTGTAGCTCTTAATAAATTTCGTTTTTATGTTATCTTTCCTAAAACTTGTTCTGGCATCTATTTACTCAAGCTGTTAATAATATCATAAAGATTTTGACAACAAAATCGTTTTTATTAGGTTTAGAGCATGTTTTCATCATGGTATGTTCTCTTTTGGTTAATCAGAGGTTGTACCTATATATATATATATATATATATATATAGTTTTAGTGCCTCTGCGGATGACTACGCTCTCACACCCTGATTGAGCACACTGGAAGAATGGTAGATTTTGAAAAACAGTAGCTACTCTGGTATCTCATCGCTCATTCAGTAATGGATTAGAGCACTCTGGCTATTGGGCAGGTATAATGACAATATACACGCTAAAAAGTCTGCCTTCTTCTACCGAACGCCCATTGAATCGTCTGCCACAATCAGTGAAAGACTGTGATCAAGTCTCAATTTTTCTTTTCTTATTTTATTTTATTTTTTTTTACTTATGGATAAAATCTATCTAAAAAAATTTGAATAAGAATACGACATGTGGAAAGACCCATGTCAAATTTAGAAATTTCGCCAACTGCAAAAATATAAACTACAAAACAAGTGATGGGATCTTAAATATATGAGTAAGTAGAAATTTAACTACATAATGTAATTTAGAATTTTATGAACACCGATTAGAGACACTGTCACGTTTACAGCTTTAAATGTTCAATTTATGATAAACCACACAAGCAAACTGTTGTAGAGTAATTAGCACACCTTCAGCATTCTAACCGATAGACTGGCTCATAGGCTGAAAAAGTCTACAATAAATCTTTGAAAATATCCGACCTTCATTTGATTTCGCGAACATTTCGTCTGTCGATGGAAGAGGTTAATCAGTTTGTTTCAAACAGTCGTTTGGTTCTGTCGAATAATCTTCATAAACCCTTATCAAACTGCTTTTGTTTTTAGCATATTCCGTTCGGCTTGCAAGCTGTGAACCAGTATATCGGATAGAGTGCTGATGGAGTGCTAGCTACTCTACAACACACACAAACGCACAAACACACACACAGGTACACAAAAGCACACACAACCTACCTTTTATCAGCACTATATATATATATAGTTTTGAGTTGTGATAGATTTTGGTACCAATATTGTTACTTTTTCAGTAGTTTTACCAATAAAAAGTTTTTTGTTGCAAAGTGCTCGATATCAGGGTGAAGATAGAGCGTTGATAGTTTTAGTGCAAATAATTTTCAACTTTAACTGAGCAAGTTCATGCCGACTTTGGAGTTTTGTGAGAACACTGTTATGTGAAGACATCATAACGATGTTCTCACGAAACTTTTTTCATCATTGTGTGTTCATTTTTTAGTGAATCAGAGTAGTACACACACACACACACACACATAATTATATATATATATAGTTTTAGTGCAAAAGAATTTGCTACTTTAAATGAGCAGCTTCATGTCGAATTTTCATGAGGACACTTATGATTTCTTCACATAAAGTTTTCCTCACGAAACTTTGAAGTCGGCATGAACCTGCTCAATTATATTTGAAAATTTTTTGCACTAAAACTATATATATATATATATATAATGTTTGCGAAATCAAATGAAGGTCGGATATTTTCAAAGTTAGATTTATTGTAGACTTTTTCAGCCTATGAGCCAGTCTATCGGTTAGAATGCTGAAGGTGTGCTAATTACTCTACAACAGTTTGCTTGTGTGGTTTATCATAAATTTAACATTTAAAGCTGTAAACGTGACAGTGTCTCTAATCGGTGTTCATAAAATTCTAAATTACATTATGTAGTTAAATTTCTACTTACTCATATATTTAAGATTCCATCACTTGTTTTGTAGTTTATATTTTTGCAGTTGGCGAAATTTCTAAATTTGACATGGGTCTTTCCACATGTCGTATTCTTATTCAAATTTTTTTTAGATAGATTTTATCCATAAGTAAAAATAAATAAATAAATAAATAAAATAAGAAAAGAAAAATTGAGACTTGATCACAGTCTTTCACTGATTGTGGTAGACGATTCAAAGTTTTTGTGAAGATAGTCGGCCAGGAAGGGTTTTTCGGAATGTAGCAAAAAGAAAAAGAAAAAACAACCAAAAAAAAAACAAAAAAAAAAACAACAACAATAAAAAAAAAAAAAAAAAACGAAAAAAAATCAATCCAAGGGTGAGCTGGTGCGAATTTAAGCTTTCATTGTTGGTTCACGGAGCTTACTTCCCAGGAGACCCAATTAAACTCTAAGTGTCAACCATCCTTAAGATTTTGCTCAACTTATGAAACAGAATAAAAGTTCGCAGCAGAGGAACATTAAAAACGTGTTTGATTTTTTAATCATAATAAATACATGAATTGAACAGAAGTGTATTAAAAGTTATCAGTAAAAAAAGGAGACAAAATTGCTAACCAAAAAACAGGTATACTAAAATTAAGCCGGTAGAGACATTTAAATACCTGGGAAGTGTTCTCACAGAGGACGGAAAGTGCGACACTGAGAACAGAAAGCGTATTATCATGGCCAAGGATACATTCCAGAAGCTTAGTAGAGTATTTAGAGACAGGAACATTTCGCTAGAAACAAAGAAAAGAGTGCTGGATTGTTAAGTGATGTCTGTCCTTCAATATGGCCGCGAATGCTGGACAATTTCATCAAAGATGAAGGAAAGACTTGAAACAACCGAAATGTAGTTCTACAGAAGGATGCTGAGGATACCATTGACAAAACAAGTGAGCAAAGAAGAGGTTGTGGAGAGGATGGACACGAAAAGGAAACTGATAATTAACAATGGGAAAATACAGCTGAAGTTTCTGGGACATGTACTGGGGAAGGAGGGTTTCGAGAATCTGATACTCACGAGACGGATAAACGGAAACAGAGAATTCCAGTTGAATTCCTTGCATTCACTTACACACAAATATCCCTGGAAAAGGTATTAATCGGTCTCTTCCCTCCACTTATAGGTTACATAACAGGACAGATTGGGTTCTATATTCTTGGTTGGTCAGCAATCTACCGCAGAAAGTTATGGCAACCGACTGCGGGATAATCTTCTGCCCAGCCAGTCATGTCTCTTTCGAGACATGATTGCCCAAGCGTGTATCACGTATGGCACTTAACTGACTGACGTATCGAGCACTGTTAAAAAATAAATACTACGAACTGTGGGGTGTTATCCTATTAGATCTTACCATTAAATATATATATACGCTCTCACACCCTGATTGAGCACTCTGGAAGAATAGTAGACTTTGAAAAAACAGTAGCTACTCTAGCATCTACGCATCATTTATTCAGTAATGAATTAGAACACTCTAACTGCTGACGTATGTTTACATGGTATATCACACGTTAAAAGTCTACCTCTTTCTACCGAGCGCCCATAGCTCAGAGTTAGAACCGCCGACTGACGTCAATTCGGTCGGGTTTTAATCCTGGATAAAAAGCAACCAGATGACTAACCGTACTGATGAGCTGTGATACAGTAAAACATATCTGTCCGCGGACGACTATATATATATATATATGTGTGTGTGTGTGTGTGTGTGTGTGTGTGTGTGTGTGTGTGTGTGTGTGTGAGGAAATCAACGTATTTTAACGAAACTTGGTTATAAGCAACCGACAATTTGAAATGAATTTTTTGAACATTATTTTTTATCGATACTCGTATTTAAGTAGATATTCTGTTTTTAATGAAACAGTATCTGTTCAAACAATTCATTTCAAATTGTCGGTTGCTTATAACCAAGTTTCGTTAAAATTCGTTGTTTTCCGTAACATGTTTACATTTGTTGACATTACGATACATTTCAGAGCAGATATGTTTGTTTACGATAGATCGAAAATTGTGTTATATAGGCTTGATAAAAAACCTCGTTTAGACTGGAGGTTATTCGTGGTCGAGAGGTCTAAGACATTACCAGATCAAATGGTAGCTTCCCCTATATAGATAGGGGTCGAAGGTTCGAATCCTACCGAATAGTACACATTTTCGTAATAAAAATTTATCATAAATAATCAGGCCGGTAGAAATAAATATATAATACTGTTTCATTAAAAACAGAATATCTACTTAAATACGAGTATCGATAAAAATAATGTTCAAACAATTCATTTCATATATATATATATATATACTAGCAGTATAGCCCGGCGTTGCTGGGGTGTAATGAAAGCTTTTATATATATATTATCGATTTGCTGCACTATTGTAAGAACTGCAACTTTGAAACTTCTGAATATCGTTTCTTATGTCTTTGTCTTTTTTTTTGTCTATGAGTGTATCAAATTTGATTAAAATCAGACCACTCCTTCTATAACCCGATTTTTTCGATTATCGATTTTCGATATTTATCGGGGATACCTCGACACAAAACCTAGCTAAGAACACTCGCAGATGCTTATAGTACAACTGTGTAAATTTTCAAGAAAATTGGTTCAGCCGTTTCGGAGTCTATAGGTAACGGACACATAAATTTATAAATAAGTTTAGATATATATAAGAAGACTAATAGACCATTAACTCTAACATTCCTTAAGAACTTGAGACTGCATATATGCAATACTATTATAATTTAATTTTGAATTTAGACGATTGCATTATGCAGTTTCAAGTTATTATGGACTTTTAGGCTTCTTCTCAAGTTCTTAATGGACTTTTAGGCCTCTTCCACATGAATAGGAGTTTATTTCTTTCAATGATAAAAATATGTTACGGGTGTTGGGTATCAGGATTTTAGAAATGCTTAGTTGGGGCAGGGACAATAAGAAGTTTGGTAACCACTGAGCTATGCAAAACATTTCTCCTCTTCAAGGTTAAAATTACCCGATTTTTTTTTAAAGTAAGAAAATCATTTATAAACAACTGGATTTAAATTTGACTAAATATTCTGCAAATCCACTACTGACATCAGCGTAAGCAACTTTAAAGAAAGAGAAAAAAAGGAAGAAAAAATCAAAATCCATTATTTTATTCCAGAATTCTATCAATATACTGTTTCTGTTACATTGAAATACATTTTTCATTTTTATTTATTTGATGCAACTATAAACTATTTAAGCAATAATGTAACTTGAGAACTAATTCTTGTGTAGAATTTAAGCAAACTGTATACTGGTCAAAATCATAAATTGCTCATAGAATATCATATACTCCATTTTTTTATCATTTTGCAAGCAAGGCAATAAAGCCATCACGACGTAAAGGTCTACTGAGTATTAGATGATATAAGAAACACTACTATGAAGGAGAGATGACAATAAAAGAATAAGAATTAAGAAAATAAGATAATGATTGGCATTTAAATTTTTGAAAAGCAAAGTTGACTGGGAAGTGAGAAGCCGGATGAGAGTTTTACGAGTGAAAAGTGTGAAAAAAGAAACTGTTAGCATAGAACTTACGGTTACTTCTTTTTTATTTAACTGCAAAATGATGAGACCTTTCCGCCAGTCTAGTACAGCGCTTAAATTCATAAAGTCTAGGTAACATAGCGAAATGTTCATCAGTTTGAAGGAGGGGATCACAGCATGCGGAATCTTTGGAAAGTGCCTGAAAAGTATACCACGAGTTGACACAAGCTTTATGAGCGAAAGTGGGTAGATGAAACTCTTTAGAAGCCGTCGATGGTTGTGCTTGTATTCATAAAGTTTAGGTAACAGCGGAAAGTGTATCAGAAGAATTACTATGAATGTATTTATAGAAAAGGCAGAGGGAAGCTGCGTTACGGTGGCGGAGAGTGGACTGAAACAGAGATGGTTTTTGATTATTCGAAGTCAGGCTGATTAATTTACCGATATATTAACGCTTAATGGGTAATTTAATCTCAAATAGATAACAGTTGAACTTATATTTGAAGAGCTTAAGATTGTATTGACCGTGGGCACTTTCTGTCTTACAAAATAAACAGTTATTGGAAAAACTTACTTCTTACCATTAGAATTCGCCCGGTTCACACTCCACCCACATCTACTCAACAGGTGAAAAGGCTCATCCCTTGTTCCCTCTTTAGGATGTGGTTTCCGGCTTTCTTTTTTCCAATCTTCTTACTCTTTTCTTTTTTTTTTCTTTCTCAATTGGAGTAGATAGACTAAACTATCGCCCGGTTCACATTCCACCCACATCTATTGAACAGGTTAAGAGGCTCATTCCTTGTTCCCTGTTTAGGATGTGGTTTCCAGCTTTCTCTTTTCCAGTTTTTTTACTCTTAAGTAGCCCCCTGCGCATCAGTGGCGTTACCGCCTTGCTTGGGGTGATATGATTAAAAAAAAAAGAATTAATGGCGAATGAGGATATTCCGAGCCTGTGTATATAGCATGACAGGTCTTAGCTGTAAAGATCCGAACTGTTGGAGCGAAGGAATATAACTCGTCTTAACATGTACTGTGAAAATAATGCTAAGAGTGAGAGGCTTGCGATTTTGTGTCAGCGTTAGTCATGATTCTGTTTCCTGTAGCGTTCATTTTTGTCGTTTGAAATTACACAATACTACAAATCTTTACGTATATAATTACGTAATTTTTTTCAAACGGAAACAACATTACAAAATTATTTGTTTAACACATTAACTGTCAACGGCAAGACATAACTCGAGGTTGTCAGTTTTTATTATGACAGAGAACTACGAGTTATCTCACGCCGACCGCAACATATCTCTTGCTTGGTATTTTTTTAATATATCTTCACCTGCGAATGTGAACAACGTGTTTATTCGCAATTATACTTTTAGTGTGACAACAATGTTAAGACTTCAGTTGAAGCTACAATTCAACTCATAGAAAATTTATTGCCTGATGTTTACTTATATAAAATGGTCTTTAAATCAGGTTGTATAACTGACCTCTGGAGGTCAACGTCTTAATTAAATTCTCTATAAAATTATTTAAGCAGATGAAAGAAAAGCAAGTTTGCCGAATTAATTTATACTATTACTATTAATAAAAACATTGGAAAATTAATCACGTTCTTCTCTTATGGTCAGCTATATGTAGGAGAACATGCAAGTCGACTTAGCATAATGATAAAAAACAAATCTTAGAAAATAGATGACTTGCTGAGACAAATTTTAGAGAGGTGAGTAGTTAAAGAAGGGGGAAAGAAAGGACTACATATAAACTACAAGAAAACTGAATGCATGGTCATCAGTAAAAATAGGAGCCCAAAATGCCAACTACAAGTCAGAGATACTAAAATCAAGCAGGTATAGAAATTTAGATATCTGGAAAGTGTTCTAACAGAAGACGGAAAGTGCGCCACTGAGATCCGAAAGCGTATTGGCATGGCCAAGGATGCCTTCCAAAAGCCGAGTAGAGTATTAAGAGACAGGAAAATTTTGTTGTAAACAAAGAAGATGCCTGTCCATCAATATGGCAGCGAATGCTGGAAAAGATGAATGACAGACTTGAAACAACTGCAATGTGGTTCTACAGAAGGATGCTGAGGATACCATGGACTGAACATTTGAGCAACGACGAGGTTTTGGAAAGGATGAAAACAAAAAAGAAACATATACTTGGCATCAAGAAGAAACAGTTGAAAATTCTGGGACACTTGACGCAGAAGGAGGGTTTGGAAAATCTGAGACTCACAGAACAGATAGAGGGAAAGAGTGAAAGGCCGTGACATCCTTGATGGATTTTAGCAAATGTATAGCAGAGCATGGTTTGGATGCCCTTTATTTGGCTAGTTTACAAATATGCAAAAGTCAATCCACTTTCACTACAGTTCGAATCCGAAATAAATAATTTAAGAAGTGGCGACTTTGTTGCATGAGTATTTTTTTAGTAATTTATCCCCCAATAAAAGCCCAAGAGCCACTCAAAGTAAATTGACTGAGTGATTCGTTTTTCACGGCTTATCAATTTTTTCCAGGTTATTTAAAGAAAATATTTTAGAGTGTATGAAATTTTTTTGTGGGGTGTAATAATAGAAGACGGATAGTGTGACACTGAGATCCGAAGGCGAATTGGCATGGCGAAAGAAGCATTCCAGAAGTTGAGTAAAGTATTAAGAAACAGGACAATTTCACTAGGAACAAAGAGGAGAGTACTGGATTGCTATGTGATGTCGGTTCTTCAATACGGCAGTGAATGTTGGACAATATCATCGAAGATGAAGGAAAAATTTGAAGCACCTAAAATGTGGTTCTACAGAAGGATACTGCGGATATCATGGACCGAGCATGTGAGCAATGATGAGGTTTTTAAAAGGATGGAGATGAAAAGGAAATTAATACTGAGCATCAGGAAGAGACAACTAAAGTTCATGGGACATGCAATGAGGAAGGAGGGCTTGGAGAACCTGTTACTAACAGGCCAGATAGAGGGAAAAAAAGACAGAGGAAAGCAGCGGATAACATATTTGAAGGACCTGATCAGGTGGATGACGGAACGAGGGTTGCATGGTGCAACAGGAGAAAGCGTGCTAAAAGCCACCAGGGACAGGGAGATGTGGAAAGCCATGATCGCCTACGTCCTGAAAGGACATGGCACATAAAAGAAGAAAAATAATAGTTTAATGACATGAGTATTACTAATTAACCTATAGCTGCTGGTGAGTTGCACCTCAGTGAGTATAACGAACTTGACTCTCCGATTAACAATTCCCAACTGTTATCCATAGCACCACTCGTACATCCAACCTTTGAGCAACTGTTATTTTCAAGCGGTCACCCTACTAAGTATACTGACTAAGCTCGACGTTGCTTAACTTTGGTGATCGTACAGGAAACGGTGTCTGAACTGCCTGAGACAGTAAGCCGATCCAAATAGAGAGTTGCTGAATGTGGTTGTTGTATGATCGTAAGAGGCGGAGGCAATAAGTGCAGATTATGAGGATATGTAGGAAAGGTAACGGTTGACTCTAGACTTAAAGAGATTAAGCTTGCAGCGATCTGGGAAGCACTCACGCAGGAATATTTTCCGCGAAGCAGCGGCACTTGGGAAAAAACTCTCCAAATGGAACGTTCTCACTAACGGAATACGAATGAGATATGGATGATTCGTTCGTAACATGACTGGTCTTAGCTGCGGAGGTTTGAACTGGTGAGATTAATGAACGTAGCTCGTATGGACACTTGTCATACAAAAAAAGCGATAGAGTAAGTGAGAGGAATGCGTCTTTAGCAATGGGGTTGTAGGTTAGAAAATGATTCATCACCACAAGGCCATGTCGCCACTTGCTAGTCTTGATAAAGACTAAAAAGTGACGACTTGGCAGATCCAAACCAGATATGACAGCAATACTTTATTTTTGGTCTGATCTGGCTGTTGTAAATATAAGGCAGTCATTCCAAAGGTGGACGGTGATCCAGGGGTGGCGGTGAGAAAAACGTGGGCGAACCATAACATACGCCCAGCACACAGTGTATCGCATTTATATAACAACTATTCTGGGAAATACTAATACATATTCGGCATGAAATACTAGCGCCAAGAAAATAAAATCAAAGGTTGTCGATACGTTTAGAGATATTAGGGTTGTGTCTGTAAATTATAAATTTTCTAAATATATATTGTTAACTATAACAGACAATGAATTTCTATTATGTTTAACCATGTGCCGTTCTGAACGTGTCGTATTTTGGCTTTAATTTCAGTTGAAAATAAAGACAAAAATTCTCCAACATTTGGATAATTTTTTATTAATTTGGTTCTAAGCTTTCGGCTCACATGAGACATCTTCAGAGAGGTTATTAAGACGGTAACACAATAACATCCACCATCACCGACGAAAGCTTAGAACCAAATTAATAAAAAATTATCCAAGTTTTTGAGAATTTTTGTTTTTATTTTCAACTGAAATTAAAGCCAAAATACGACGTTTAGAACGGCTCATGATTAAACATAATAGACATTCATTGTCTCTTATATTTAACAGTATATGTTTAGAAAAAGAATATATATATATATATATATATATCAACACATCATTGATATATATATATATATATATATATATTCTAAACATATACTGTTAAATATAAGAGACAATGAATGTCTATTATGTTTAATCATGAGCCGTTGTAAACATCGTATTTTGGCTTTAATTTCAGGTGAAAATAAAAACAAAAACTGACCAATATTTTGATATTTTTTATTATGCTGGTTCTAAGCTTTCGGCTCACATGATCCATCTTCAGAGAGATTACAGGGACGTTGACATAAAGACATCCACCATCAAAGATGATATTACCTTGTGTTGACATAAAATATTGCTATGCGACAACAACAATCACCGAAAAGCAGACGCAGGTCGTAAATTTGTAATGCAGTTCTATGACGTCACACCATGTGAGAGACTGAGACGTTAACAGAACCATATGTCTAAATGCAATGTAATGCGTTGTGACTAGATTGAAATGTGATTTTATTAATTATGGATTGCTCTGATTTAATGTAGGCATCCTCCAATATCTGAAGTTTTTTTTTACTGTGTGAATGTGTGAGTATTATTGTGTTATCGAGTAAAATCTGTCTTATATTACATATATGGCTATGTTGTTCTAAGAAATGTTGTTTAATTTAACTATGATCAGAAAGGTGGCAGGTAAGTTTACGGGAGAACGTGGTTGTAGTAAAACCAATGTATATAATGGGTTTATTATTAGTACCAGAGATAGAAATTATAAATTTAGGGACGTTGGAGTTGTGTTTTGATACGCAAGAGGCCGGCAAGCCGAAAAAGTTTGGGATTCACTGATGTAAAGTATAACATTAGTCAAGTACTTTCTGGAGTGGTACAAAGAACCTACCATTTTTCCAGGATCTTTATCGACGGATCATATATATCCATTGCGGGTCCGGAGTAAACTTGAGACCCAATAGACGTTCAAAGGAAGAAGCCCCCCTGAGACTATAACCGTGCATTATGACGTGCAAAAAGTCATGATCTGCTCAGTGATGATTTTACTGGATTAGTTTTGGAAGTATTGAATGTGACAAACTAGATTTTTTCCTCATCAGTTGCCAGACTCTAGTCATTGAGATGCTTGGAGCTGCATAGATACATTATTCTATAAATACTATCTAATTATCACTGTCAAGTTAGTGTTACAACTTTACAATGTAACTTTTCAAGTGTGACAGCATGACTTCTGGCCCTGCAAATAGTTTACTTTAAAGCAAGGCAGTACTGCCACTGATGCGCAGAGCTGGCTATATGAGAGGAGGGCGAAGAGAAAGAGGAACAGGTTGCCAGAGAATGGGTAAGAGAAGAAGGATGTGAATACTGGTGTGAAGAGAGTTACGTGAGAGTAGAGTGAAAAGGGAGAAGAACAAGATACAGGGGCTGTCGGGGAAAATATAAGAGAAAGATGGGAGTTAAGGAGACAAGAGATGGCAATTGTTGAATTTAAACTCTTGGAGATTGTAGCTATGGGGGAAGCAAATATACAGAAGAGAGTTCCACAAATGGGAGGTGCGAGAATTTTTTAAAAAAATTCGTGATTTCAAAAGTTAAACAATCTAAGGCCTGATTGGTACGCTGAAAGGGTGATGACTTAGAAACACCGATTAGCAAAAGTGATTAATTACATTGCATTAATTACCTACTGCGGGATAATCTTCTGCCCAGTCAGTCATATATCTTTCGAGACATGATCGCCCAAGCGTGTATCACGTATGGCACTTAACTGACTGACTTCCTGTCAATTTCGATATCTAAATTTTAAATTGAATTTTTAAAAATAAAAAGTTTTCTTAAAACTTAAATAAAGTTTTAATTGAAAGTTAAATAATAAAAGTTATTATTTCGAGTAAGCAAGATACTCTGGTGTATTACAAACATAATTTATATTGGTTGGAATCTAAAAAATTTCAATTTTTTAAAATCTTCCATTTTTTCGGCCATTTGTAAACAAAAGTTAATTCTCGGTTTTAAAAATCTTGCAAAAAGGAAATATACCTCTGTGGCACATTATTTTGAAAAATTTTATGTTAAATTAATCTGATTTACACAAGTATTACTTATTTATAACGTGACATTTAGAATAAAACTATTTCTTAATCACAGAATTGAACTTTTTGGCCTGTCCGCCGTATATCAAACGTGTTGGCAGGCTGTTGATTAGAGATAAAATAAACGTGTATGGCGTTCACAAGTGACAAAATTGTACAACATTTTTTCAGGTAAGGATAGGAAACTCTGACTTTCTAATTTGCGCATAGAAATTACCATACAAAAAAAATACTTCAAATACACACATAAAAAATTAAGTTATTTTAAAAATATGAAGGCCAAACGATTTGTATTAAACTTTTCAATTATCGAAAGGCAATATAATCTTCAATTATTAACTGAAAAATCTAACCGCGACAAATATTTGAAGTATTTAAAAACTATTTTGGAAATTTTATAAATTATTATAATTAGAAAAATAAAATGAAAACAATTCTTTTAAAATTTAATTAGTAATAGAATTTTTTTCTTCAGGCTATAATGTCCTTAATTTTTATTATTTATTCAAGTAATTAAAAGCTTATCAAATTAAATAATATCAGAGTTTTATTGTGTTTTTTATTTTACTATTCGGGGCAGATTTTCGGAAACAGAGGCCAAATTAAAGAAAAAAATAGATGGTTTATAGTCCCCAATGAGTCCTGCGTTTAACTAATAAAATCATAGACCGCAACAAAGTAAAATTTATTAAAATTTCATGGATTTACGTAGTGGAGGGTAACAGATTAAAAAAATATATATATATATATATATATATATATAAATAAATATATATATATATATATATATATATATATATATATATATATATATATATATATATATATATGCTTTTATCAAGATTTTTAAAAAATAATGATTTAAAAAAATAAGGTAATTCATTTGTGGATGAGTACTGAAAGTTTCATTAAAATCTGACTATTATTTGATTTTTGCGAGAATTTCCAAATTAATGTGTTTGTCATCGGAAAAAAGTGAGTTATGTAATATGTTTTTCATTGCAAACTCTCGTAACGTTTTGGTTACCCACAAACTCAAATCAAAATTTCAAACATGTTAGAAGGGATTAAATTTTTTTAAAAAATAATTAAAAATTACTTTGATCTTTCCTCTTAAATATAATGTAAATATTTTGATGCAAAAAGTTCGTTTTTGGGGCCTTTTTTTATTCATACTCTTTAGCGATTTAGTGGAGGTACCTATTTAAGTGCAAATACTTCTGGCAATGGTATGAATCCATATACTCCTCCAGCTATCCAGCTATGGTTTAAACAGTAGGACTTGTAGCTGAAAAAATTGTTTTTCTCAAAAGAATTAATGCAATATTCAGAATTATTTTTACAATTCAAAATATGTTTTGGATTTAAATAACAAGAGTTGATAAACCATAAAAACAAATCAATCAATTGAATTTCGTGGTGTGGTTTTTTGGAATACTTGCCCAAAATTTATAACTTCAGTGAATACTTTTTTTTTTGACATCTTTATTTAATGAGTTGCGCCACCCGCATATACTTCTGGGCCAAACGAACTGAAACAGACCTGTTTCGTAGATGAAGAGAGAAATAGAAAATGAGTAAGGAATAAAGAAAAAGAAGGAGAATGTAGAAACAAAAAAATAAAAAGAAAAAAAAAGAAGGTCGGTGAAAGAACTAGGGTGAGAGGTTTGCTTTAGGCGACACTAAATAGTGAAGAGATCCAACGTACATACCGACCCTATCGCGATGTGTGCAGTCATGGACCGCTAACATCTTGCCTTCAGGGTGCCCAACACTTACCGGGAATAAGATTCTTTGATGTGAGTTTGCCATTTGGGTAACTGGCAAGCCCGCTTCCTTTAATTTTATTTATTTGATCTACCACAGAACATTAACCCAACAAACGAAACAAGCTCATAGACGCGCATGCGCTCTCACGCACATACGTGGCGTTGTTCAGAGGTTATTCGAGTGAAAACTGATTTCCAGATAAACTTGCCCAAGTTGGGGAACCAATTGAAATTTCACTTCCCGGCGCCGTATTGTTCTTGGTCACCCAACTCCCTACTGACTCATTACAGTGCAATACTTCCTTAGTAACAAATAAATTGATTAAAATCTGATACTTCCCACGTTTAAATGGACCCCAGGTTCAGTATCAACGTTTGTAAATTTTTGTTGCATCCGAAAATTTGTTAATAATGCAACAGAAGAAAATAGTAAATTTAAGCGTAATGCTAGATTAGCAAGTAGGTGTCACTGTTTTACTGTTAAACTAACTAAATATAACTGTAAGTTCTATTTTAATAGTTTCTTTTGTTACGCCTCTCGCCTGTGGAACTCTCTTCAGGTTAGTTGCTTTCCTGTCACCTACAATGAAACGCCAATCGCCATATTTTGTCTTCTTGAATTCTGTTCATTTATTGTTCTTTCTTCTCACTATATTTTCCTTCCCAAAAATGTTGAATATTTTCCAGTGTAGTAATTGACCCATTCTATCATGCCGAGCTTATATTCAGTTGGTGCTAACACTGTGCAACCTATCAATCAGTTAAACGCGATACGTGATACATGCTTGGGCGATCATGTCTCGAAAGAGACATGACTGACTCGGTAGAAAATTTTCCCGCAGTAGGTTGCCATTACTTTCTGAGGTAGGCTGGTTGCTAACCAGGGCTATAGAACCCAATCTGTCCTGCTATTTAATCCATATCTAGATGGAGAAGGGACAGATTAATACCTTTCCCAAGGGTATTTGCGCGTAACGGAATGCAACGAATTCAACTAGAATTCGAACAAGGCTATCCAAAATTCTCGTTCCGAGCCGATATCCACTTCGAGACGACTTCAGAATTTCCTGCAATTCTTCTGGACCTCATCATTGTTTAAATTGGGAGTGCCTTCATTATCCCTGCCTTTAGTTTATAGTGGGTTATCCGTTCTAGTGAAACGTAGTAGTATGTTGAAACAGTAACTGAATTTGGCCTCGTTAGTAGATAGCCCACTATAAGTTATAAAAGGGGTTATAAAACAAGAAAATCAAATTGAGTATAGAAGCAACATTTTTATATATGCACAGATATCAATTAAATTTTATTTACAAATAAAATAATGTATTTAGGATGGGTTCAACCGACGTTAAAATTTTCATGGCAATAACTGCTGAAAAGAGAGTTTGTGCGTCTGTATGTGTGAGCGTTTGCCAGTTAGGAATGTCTTTGATGTATCCGCTCCTTTAGTCGGGTAAGTAACTCCGGGACAGCGAAGAAGAAGATGAGAGGGAAAGGAGGCGAGCATAGTAGATCGCTTGACGAGGTCAAGGGATGTGCCAATTACGCTCGTACCTTCTCAACTCTGGCGATGCATTCTGTGTCGGCTCTTTATTTCGTCTTTGTGCGTCCTAGCAGGTCATTTGGGAATACACTCGTATTTAATTCGGGGCTTTCCATTGGCCGATAAATAAAATTCGCGTAGGCTCGCGAACTGGAATTTGATAATTAATTTTTGATTTTTTGCCGGAATATATGCGTGGAGCCGAGTGCGCAAAGACCAGTTTTGGTCATTTGCTTTCTGGTCCTCAGAGGGCAAACATCCGGTCCATCGCTTTGCTCGGTATCACCACAAGTTCATCTTTGGTGTTACAAGCAGTGTTGTTGGTATCTCGCTCAAATGCGTCCCACACTGATCGAGGGGGTTGCAGTCTGAGGAGTTAGGTGGCCAGATATGAGGAGATGATGAAATTGTCTGACAGTCATTTGACTGCTTGTGTGGCATGGTGCAGACTTTTGCTGCTAGACATAGAATCTATCGCCTTTTAACCCAGGGCAGCACCACCTTTTCAAGGTACTTGATGCAAGCCTCCGTGTTGAGTCTAAGGCCCGGTAGAAAGAATGATGGAGGCATAACATCGACTTACCTAGTGATCATTCCATGATGATTACTGGATATGATCATTACTGGATATGATCATTCCAAACTCCATGATGATTACTGGATATATCACTCTACTCTTTTCGAATCCTCTGCACTGTCCTCAGATTGACACCCAAACCCTCTGAAATGTTTGCCTCAGCTTCCGACGAGGTTAATAAATTTTTCCTTTTGTCACATCATCGCTTTTGTTTCGGATGTTATTCAGTCAGTCAGTTAAGTGTCATACGTGATACACGCTTGGGCGATCATGTCTCGAAAGAGACACGACTGTCTGAGCAGAAGATTATCCCGCAGTAGGTTGCCATTGCTTTCTGCGGTAGACTGGTTGCCGACCAAGGCTATAGAACCCAATCTGTCCTATTATTTAACCTATAACTGGAGGGAAGAGACGGATTAATACCTTTCCCAAGGGTATTTGCGCGTAAGTGAATGCAAGGAATTCAACTGGAATTCGAACTCGGTTCCCTGATTTCTCATTCCGAGCCGATATCCACTGCGCCACAACGCACATGTTATCCTATAAACTCTCAAAGTCGTTATAATAACATTATAAGTAGTGTAATTTGTATAGTGTATTAACTTAAAAAAGTTCGTATTATATGAGGGCAGTTATGGTATGTATTATGTAAAAGAGGACTTAGTTATACAGAAATAATTTACAGCTGTTTACGCATGAGGTACATGAAGAAAATGCAATTATAATTTTCCACCATAAAAGCTGTATAGTCGCTTACTGACATTCTACATAACTATAATTGTTTCAATGTGGGAATCTTATTTCAAACGATACTTTCGAGAAACACGCGCGTTATATTTTGATATTTTCTCACTCGTTTGCGGCTTGTCTTTTGAAATTCCAAACTTGGTTGGAGAATTCAAGAGAGAGACGAACAACGAAAGTGAAGTTGTTTTCCCTCAGAGTGGATGTCAGAAAATAGATTAAGTAAAACTGGGGAATTTCTCTTATGTAATCTGTCAGTCGAGTGAAAATGAAGACCAAGTGATGTGATCTGATTAACAGTCACAAACATGAAGAGATCAACTGTATAGTTTGTATTATTATGCACGCACTTTTAAAGATATCTATCTATCTATCTATCTATCTATCTATCTATCTATCTATCTATCTATTTCAGTCTGTTCATTATCTATCTATCTATCTATCTATCTATCTATCTATCTATCTATTTCAGTCTGTTCATTATCTATCTATCTATCTATCTATCTATCTATCTATCTATCTATCTATCTATCTATCTATCTATCTATCTATCTCATTCTCTTCATTATCTATCTATCTATCTATCTATCTATCTATCTATCTATCTATCTATCTATCTATCTATCTATTTCAGTCTGTTCATTATCTATCTATCTATCTATCTATCTATCTATCTATCTATCTATCTATCTATTTCAGTCTGTTCATTATCTATCTATCTATCTATCTATCTATCTATCTATCTATCTATCTATCTATCTATCTATCTATCTATTTCAGTCTGTTCATTATCTATCTATCTATCTATCTTCAGCATGTTCACAGATCTTTCTCTCTCTCTCTCTCTTTCTCTCTCTGTATCTTTTTTAGTTTGTTCACATCACCCTCTCTCCCTCTTTATCTATCTTTTCAGAGACTGTTCACATTTCTTTTCCCTCTTTCTCTATTTCTTTCTATTTTTTCAGTCTGTTCACATCTCTCTCTCTCTCTCTGTCTGTCTGTCTGTCTGTCTCTCTCTCTCTCTCTATCTATCTATCTTCAGCATATTCACAGATCTTTCTCTCTATCTTTTTTTAGTTTGTTCACATCTCCCTCCCTCCCTCTTTATCTATTATTTCTGAGACTGTTTTCATCTCTCTCCTTCTCTCTTTTTTTCAGACTGTTCACATCTATCTATCTATCTATCTATCTATCTATCTATCTATCTATCTATCTATCTATCTTCAGCATGTTCACAGATCTTTCTCTCTATCTTTTTTTAGTTTGTTCACATCTCCCTCTCTCCCTCTTTATCTCCCTATCTTTTCAGAGACTGTTCACATCTCTCTCTATATATATATTTGTCTCTCTATTTTTACAGTCTGTTCACCTCTATCGCTCTCTCTCTCTCTCTTTCTCTCTCTCTCTCTCTCTCTCTCTCTATCTATCTATCTATCTCAGCCTGTTTACATCTATCTGTTTATCCTTCTGTCTATCTACGCACTCTAACTCCTACCTATTACACTATCTACATAGTTTAAGAGTTATCTTCATTTACTTTCACTTGAAAGTTTTTCTTGCTTCTTTTCTGTTTGGTAAAAAATGAGAAAGCAGTCTCCATACGAAAGGATCCAAGCTAACTTCATCTACATCGCATTTTGGTGTTTTTTTTTTAAAGACAGACACCGTGCAAGTCATTGTAGCCACAGTATATTGCAGTGATGCAAACAGCTCATTCATTAATATGCTTTCAAAATCATCGACAGATAAGAGATACAAATAATATATTAGGATTTCTGTTTAATTCAAACTAATATTTCGCTCACATTTTCAGATGATACGATCGAGAATTCATTTTTTATTAATATTATTAGAATCCATTTATAAGTGTATCATGTCACCAATTATCTCACAACACAGATTTTTATCGAATTATTGCCAGGTATATATTATGTAAGGATGTGCGGGTAGTGCAACAGTCTAATAGCGTAACAGTTAGTGTGATAGCATAACAATTAGCGTAACAGTGTAACAAGTTAGTGTAACAGTTAGTTTAACAGTCAGCGTAACAATTAGTGTAACAGTTAGCGTGACAGTTAGAGTAAAAATTAGCATAACAGTTAGTGTAACATTGAGCATGTTATAAAGATAAATCAGCATGCCGAGTTCGAATTCCAGCTGAGTTTCTTACGTTCACTTTAGCGCAATGCACTTGATAAAAGTATGAATTCATCTCTTCTCTTCTCACTGCCAGCCATAGGTTATATGGCAGAACTAACTTGCATCTCCTGTCTTGATGTACAACCGATATATAAGAGAATAAAAACTGAAGTCAAATCCAACCAGAAGTTCAACCGACGAGTGCAAAGAATACCATGTACATAAGATGTGAACAAACAGTTAGTTTTAAAGGAAATAGGAACTACAAAAAACTGATATTCACAAGCCAATGCTGAAAATGTCTGGGTGGCATAGTAAAGAAAGAAAACCTTGAAAATCTAAGATTATCAGGTTATTAAATTTATCAGGTTATTAAATTTATCAGGTTATATTGATGACAAGAGAAACAGGTGGAAACAGTAGAAGATTTATTTAATTGAATTGAACACCAAGAGGAATATAATTTGGTTTAGGTTACAACTTCTCAAAATTTTCCAAGTTATTTAATGTTGAATTCTGTCATTTTCGGAAAAAAAAAATAGAAAGGCAGACAAAGAGTCTGATATAAGCTTTGTTTATTTGAGGGTCAGAAAAGTAGTCATGTTTGATTTGCACTAGAGTAAAAAAGCTAAAGATAGTTTTGGTTTACTTGAGCGTCAACAAGCTAAACATTTGCCTAAGTATCGAAAAGGTAGACATAGATTTGGTTTGCACGAAAGTTAAAAAGTTAAACTTGGTTTGACTGAATGATAGACAGAGAATTGGTTTACTTGAGATTTAAAAAAAGAGTGGCATAAGCTCGGTTTGCACATAAGTTCAAAAGGTAGATACAAGTTTAGTTTTCCTTTGAGTTAATAAAATAGACATAGGTTTTGTTTTCCTGGAAGTTAAAAGTTAAGGATAGGCTCGATTTGTACGAGAGACAAAAAGGTAAACATAGGTCTGATTTATCTGAGAGTCAGAAAGTTAGATAAATCCAGTGTGTCTGAGAGTCAAAAAGATAGACATAGGTTTAGTTTGCCTGCAAGTCAGAAAGGTAGATATAATTACATTAAACCTTAAAACAATAAGATCTCTTTTCAGTTATTTTTAACACCCTGCACGGCGATATTCTTGAAAATTAGTTAATGAAATAAAAGACTAGAAGTTGTGGAGACTCATGACTATTCAAGTCCCGATAGGACAAGGAAAATAGATGAAGAATAAAAAGAATCAAAGTAAAGGGAGTAGTTTCGATTTAATCCAAAATTTATGGGAAAAAAGCAGATGTTTCGAGGCATTTTCTTTCAGAATGATAATCCGTTCAACAACTGCCCTTATTCTTACAATACAAAATCGTCTGACCAAATTAACACCTAAGAAAAATGCATTTCAAAAGAACGAATAATAATTTAGAGCCTAGTCCACGGCTGAATGGTCAATTATAAACCTAGTTTCAGGCTTTGTGTTAAAGTAACGGGACTCGGGGCGAGGAAGAAAATTAAGACGAAATGAGGTTGGCAATTTTATACATCAATATATCGACAGACTTGGACAAGGCCTAACCGACTTAGAGAACTGGGAGATTGATAGGAAGGTAGATGAGGACAGAGGTCAGTCACTTTCATTAGTTGTAGCTCATGACATTTTCCACGGACGCTTTCGAAAACGATAATTTTTCTCCTTCCCATCTTCTGCCAATTGCTCTCAAATTCATACACTGGCGTATAGCACAAACCAGAACACATATAACCAGAGCATGCGTCTAATTCTTTCGACGCCAGTTTCTATCCTCCCCCATTAACACCTTTGCTGTCATGCGTAAGAAACGAAAAAGACAGTTCCCTTTACGATGTCTTCTTAAACGACCCAATCATCCTCACCGTCATTGTCCTTATTTTCAAGTGATTCAAACCGAAGGTCCGCCGTCACTTTATCAGAAAAGAGATTACTAAACTCATAGACGCTGCGGTTAAGTGGTCCAGGATGTCTATCATAGAATTAATAAACGAATTGCCGTGTAGTTTTGATAAAACTGTTCAGTGGTAGAGGCTCGGACTCGGACGGCGAAAAAAAAAAAAAGGCCGCAAACAACTTGCTAGAATGCAAGAAAACGAAAAGATAAACTAGTTAAAAGCAAAAATTAACCCAATAATAGCCATTCTTATTTTAGAAACACCAAGTATTATTAAGTTATAGACAGAAACTTTTATATATATATATATATATATATATATATATATATATATATATATATATATATACTTTTAAACGAGTTATTTCGCTACCTTGGTTTCCACCATGAGTGGTTTCTTCAGTCGATTTTTAATAACAATCTATCTATCTATCTATCTATCTATCTATCTATCTATCTATCTATCTATCTATTCTGTTCCTATCTATCTATCTATCTATCTATCTATCTATCTATCTATCTATCTATCTATCTATCTATCTACACACATATTGATTGCTTAATTACTAAGTTTCTGGTCATAATAGAATTAGACCAGTACAAATTTTTATTAAAAAGTGTGAAATACAAAGAACGGCACCTTTGATGTACCACAAGGATCGTATGGCGAAGCAGAAATTTCAGAACTGATGGGTCTATACATTTTAAATAAAATCAACAAAATAATCCATATAGACAACCACGGATTATACACAAATAACGGATTAATGATAGCACCAGACAACAAAAGAGAAAATGATAAAATAAGGAAAGAACTTTTAAAACTATTCAAAAAACTAGATTTTGAGATAATAGTACAAACAAACAGAAAAGTAGCCCAATATTTAGATGTGGAATTAAATTTACAAACTGGCAGTGTCTCTCCATACATGAAAGCAAACACAAAGTTAAAGTACATAAACACAATATCTAACCATCTCAGAGGCATAACTAAGCATATTCACAAAGGAATAGAACACTAACTATCAAAAAATTCGTCAAATAAAACAATATTTGGTGAAAAGAAACTATGAAGATTCACTAAGAAAACCTGGTCATAAGAATATTTAAGAATACAATTCTCAACCAAAGAGACAAACAAAAGACGATGATAAAAAAACGAAACATTATCTGGTTCAACCCACCATTTAACTTAGAGGTAAAATAAAAATAGGACAAATATTTTTTAAACTGATAGAGAAACACTTTCCAAAATCTCAGAACTAAACAAAATTTTCAATAGGAATACAATCAAACTAAGTTATAGCTGTACTAGTAATTTAGATAGTAAAAGTAAAAGGAAGGATGTTCTACGGGCGGGAAGTGCGAGAAAAGAACCTGTTGGAGTAGAAGTGTTGGATACATTTAACTATTTCAACGGTAAACCGGTGGGACTTAGATGCTAATCTAGTAGAACGTTTAAATTCACGTGGTCGGGGCACCAGGAAAAAAGCTGGTCAGAGCAGTTGCTGTGAAAATATTTGCAGAAGAGACAGAGGGATTTCACATCACGTCTGCGAGAAAGTTGGCAGAAGTAGAGATGCCAAATCAGGACCTATTACATTGCAGATCTTTCTTTGAATTTTGCTGAGAACCTCGAGACGTAGAGCAGGATCACCCGACCAGATATGGCAACAACATCAATCAATGCACGGACGAATGGCAGATTTATAAATTTTGTAAAATGGATTCAAACGAGAAAAATTTCTGTTGGCCGCTCTACCCCAATTAGTCATGTGTCATCTAAAGATGTATGTTAATTTAAATCTATTTGTAGGTTTGTACTTTCTTATTCAATCTATGCTGTTTGAATAACGATCATAAAATGTAAAAAAGACCTGAGCTTAGCGATTAAAATTAGCGAAAATAATACGAAATAAATCTAGGTAAACAGTGGTGATTGTGGAACCCTGAATGTGTGGAGGGGGGCACTTAGTGGACGAGATTTTTCTGAAGAGGAGGGGGCAAACTCTAGTAGCGTCTTTATTTTTTTTTTACAACGCTACTATCGTAGCCATAACTTAAGAATGAGTTTATGAGTATAAGTATATTACTTCACTAAATAAAGTGACTGTCTATCTATCTATATATAAAGTTAGGGACATTATTTCTAATTAACATCTTCCTTTAGATATGAAAACATGACTATTAAGTCTCTTTCCCTCCCTAGCAACATGTCTATTTCTATCTATCTGGTTGTTTTATTTTGTTTGTTTTTCTTTCAAAATGGTCTCTGTATGTGTCTTTAAACAGCTAAATGAAAAAGAAAACACAAAGGGAAAAGTGCTGAAGATCAAATCTTATTAAAATCAGAGACTGATAAGTTTCAATAATTTTTGAAGCTTATAAAGTGTGTGTGTAGGGCCAGCCAAAATTCGGGGTTAGGGCTTGACCCTAACGTAAAACCGCCACTGAATATTAATAATAAATATTGCTTCCTCTGAGAATTTCGGCAAACTGATGTGGTTCAGTTGTAAACAAAAACGTTTGGATATTTTTGAGGCTATAATTATGCATCGAAAGAAGCACTAAATGATTTATAATATATTTTTTTTACTTCAAACACTATAATAGTGGACACTTCTTATTTGAAATAGACGCCCCATTTTTATTTATTTATTTATTTATTAAACAGCGTGCAATAAGTCTTTAAAGATTAGCTGCTTCAATGATAAGATGTGTCAGGTTTCTTATAGGAATATTTTATAGGACATGAAATAATGGTGGCGAGAAAGAGTGCATGCGCAGAGTAACAGACCAATTGATCTGCAATGCCGGATAACATTTATTAAAACAAAATTGACAAAAAGAAATTTTAAAAGAAGTTTTTCTTTTGTTAACGGTGGACAACTAGAGAATGTCAAGCAGGAGATGGACAGACTGCACATAAACATCTTAAGACTGAACATACAAGTGAAGGAATGTGTTCTTGGATACTGTCAGCTTTCGGAGAGAGTCCTCTTGGTTAAACTGCGGGGAAGGCCATCCAATATAGCTATTATAGTAGTTTATGCGCCGACAACCCAGAGTTCGGAGGACGAGATAGAAACTTTCTATTCAATACTGGAAAATGCCAAGGCCCAGTGCAAAAGTAAAGAAATTAGGATTATAATGGTAGACTTGAATGCCAAGGTAGGTAAAGATAGAGAAGGAGACACGAGCGGCAACTTTGGACTAGGGGAGCGCAACGAACGAGGAGAAAAATGGGTCCAATGGTGCTCAGCCAATGACCAGGTAATTACTAACATCTGGTTCCAAGAACACCCACGACGTTTATGGACATGGAGAAACCCAGGAGGCGACACGAAGAACCAAATAGACTACATAACTATAAACAAGAGATTCAGGAACGCAGTGGTCCAATGCAAAACATACCCAGGTGCCGACTGCGGAAGTGACCACGTCCCAGTCATCTGCAAACTAAGGGTGAAACTCCGAAGACTGAAGAAGCCCAGCACATCACCAAGGCTACAATACGAAACGATAGAGAATGACCTCACCCTGCAGAAAGAACACAATAACAGCGTGAGAAAGAAATATGAAGAACAAATTGGAAAAGCGCACTCAAAATGGGAGTCACTAAAAGAAGCGATGGTGACCTCAGCGAACAACATAGCCCCAAAGGAAATTAGACGCAGAAAAAAAAAACGAAGGGATGACCGAAGAGATCCTCCATATGATGCAAAGGAGACAAAAAATAATGCCAAGACATGGAGCAGATTACAAGAAACTCCACAGGGAGATAAGGAACAAATGCAGAAAAGCCAAAGAGGAATGGCTCAGCAACAAATGCGAAGAAGTAGAGAGACTGAGCAGGACCAACAAAGAGATAAGAGAATTAACAGGACAAAAACCTGCTCCTCAACAGGATGCATAAAATCCAAGAATGGAACAATCATATTAGAGAAAGAGGAAATACTTTAGCGATGGGAAGAATATATAAAAGATCTTTTTTGCGACAAGCGAGAACAACCGAGAATACACAAGGAGATGGATGGATCGGAAATATTAAAATCCGAAGTGGAAGCTGCAATGGACAAAATGAACAGAAACAAAGCAGCTGGTCTAGACGGCATAGTGATAGAGCTGCTGACAGCCTTAGAAGAATATGGCATGGAAAAAAATTACCGACATAATAAACGAAATTTATAGCAGCGGAATAATACCAGACGACCTATGCAAGTCGATATTTATAGCACTGCCGAAGAAACCAGGCGCAAACGAGTGTGAACTACACAGAACTATCAGCTTAATGAGCCACATTACCAAACTGATGGTCAGAATCCTGATGAATAGAGCGAGAAGCAAAATCAGGCCTGAGATAGGGCAGGAACAGTGCGGGTTCGTCAAAGACACTGGAACAAGGAACGCCATATTCATGATTAGGATGCTCTCCGAAAGGGCAATACAAATGAAGAAAGATTTGTACCTATGTTTCATTGACTATGCGAATGCATTCGACAAGATACGACACAAAGAACTGATGGAGATGCTCGGCAGCCTCGATATTTTCGGCAAAGACATAAGAGTAATCAAGAATCTCTACTGGCAGCAAACGGCCTGCAAACGGACAGGTAACGATCTCAATAGATTTACAAAAATAGAAAGAGGCGTAAGACAAGGATGTGTCTTTTCACCGGATCTGTTCAACCTGTACAGCGAGAATATCTTGAGGACCCTAGATGACACGCCAGGATTTGTTGTTGGAGGACTCAACTTGAACAATATAAGATACGCAGACGACACAGTGCTGATTGCGGACATGGAAAGGAAGCTACAAGACCTCATACAGAAAGTAGCAGTGGAGAGTGACAAGAAGGGACTACAAATAAACTTTAAGAAAACTGAGTGCATGGTCATCAGCAAAAGGTACAACCCAGAATGCCAAATAAATGTGGGAGATACCAGAATCAAGCAAGTACAAAAATTTAAATACCTAGGAAGTGTCCTAACTGAAGATGGAAAGTGCGACACGGAGATCCGAAGGCGAATTGGCATGGCAAAGGACGCGTTTCAGAAGCTGAGCAAAATACTAACACACAGGAAAATCTTACTGGAAACAAACAAAAGAGTGCTGGACTGCTACATGATGTCAGTTCTTCAATACGGCAGCGAATGCTGGACAATATAATCGAAAATGAGGAAAAAACTGGAAGCAGCAGAAACGTGGTTCTACAGAAGGATGCTGAGGATATCGTGGACTGAGCATGCAAGTAACAATGAGGTGTTGGAAAGAATGACAACAAAGAGGAAATTGATACTGATCACCAGGAAGAGACAACTGAAGTTCCTGGGACACGCAATGAGGAAGGAGGGCCTGGAGAACCTGATACTGACTGGCCAGATACAAGGAAAGAGAGACAGAGGAAGGCAGCGGATAACATATCTGCAGGGCCTGATCAGGAGGTTGACGGAACGGGGGTTGACAGGAGTAACGGGAGCAAACATACTAGGAGCCACAAGGGATAGGGAGACGTGGAGAACCATGATCGCCTACGTCCTGAAAGGACAGGGCACATAGAAGAAGAAGAAAAAATTGCATACATAACGAAATATTTCAGTGGGACTTACTGTGTTAGTTTAATTTTAGTGACGCATTAACAGCTACTTTAGTTTCAACATAGAAAATTCATGCAACCAGCTCGAAGAGAGAGAGAGAGAGAGAGAGAGAGAGAGAATTATCTTAGAGTTTATGTGATGTTATATTCGAGAGCTGCTGCTAGTATTATGTTTAAGAGCTGCTACTGCTACTTTTATGTTTAAGGACTACCGAGACCGAAAAACAGTCATTACTTTTTAAAGAAAATCCCATCATTATGGGTGGTAACAAAAAATATTTTGTCTGTTTATAGCGGCAATTAAGTCTTGTACCACTAAACATATTTTCATATATATATATATATATATATGAAAATATGTTTAGTGGTAAACATATTCTAAACATATTCTAAACATATTTTCATATATATATATATATATATGAAAATATGTTTAGTGGTACAAAACTTAATTACCGCTATAAACAGACAAAATATTTTTGTTATCACCCATAATGATGGTATATATATATATATAATTTTTTCTACTTTGATTTATCAAGAATCTTGTTCGGATTCGATATCCTACGAACACACACACACACACACACACACACACACACACATATATATATATATATATATATATATAGAGAGAGAGAGAGAGAGAGAGAGATTTAAAGGAAAACTCAACACATGATTAAACGATTGCAAATCCAGAATTTATTTCAGCAATTTTTACAGTTGCATCGTTCAGAGTATTGATGAATAAATAAATGCTAATTTCATTCAGAATATTTAAACAAAAAAGAACGGTTTATAACAGAGGGATTTTTTAAACCTAAAGACATTCTCTCCTAATATATATTCTAATGAATGGTAGACCTTGAAAAACAGTAGCTACTCTGGCAGTGTACGCATCGCTCATTCACTAATGAATTAGAGCACTCTGGCTATTGGGCGGGTATAATGACAATATACACGCTAAAACTTCTGCCTTCTTCTACCGAACGCCCATAGCCTAGAGGTAGAATCGCCGACTGACGCCAATTCGGTCGGGTTTCAATCCTGGGTTAAAAGTAATCGGAGTCTAACCGTACTAATGAGCTGTGATACAGCAAAACGGATCTGTCTGCAGATGACTATATATATATATATATATATATATATATATATATATATATATATATATATATTCTAGGTTCCTTTCTTCCACCATTTATAATATTCTCGGCTAGGAACCGCCAAGCTACGCAGATTCTAGCGAAACACCCCCATTCACACCGTATTCCACTGGTCAGAAGTACCAATTGAGCAAATTCTTCCCGCGGACTGCTCTGTGGAACCGATATCCAAGAGGATGTTTCCTGATCACTACAATCTTAATCCGTTAAAATCAAGCGTTAACTGTTATCTTCCTCACATATCCGCATAAACTGTGTCTCTTACACTGTAACTCCCTACCTTGAGTGGCTCTCGGACCTTGTATAGGGTGAACCTCACTGTAAAAAAAAAACTCATACCGTTTTCATTGCACATACATTCACCACTGACCTTGTTTTTTGTGTTCTTTATATACCTTAAAACATGTACAAATGTATATACATATTGAGTTTCCCTGTAAGAGATAAGGACATTTTCTTGTTAAACTATAAGTTGGCGAATTCCTGATAAAAAAGAAAAGCAAACACACGTTTGTTTTTCTTTCTCCCTTAGATTTGCTGCTTTTTCCGTGTACTGCAAGATATTGAACTTCGACATCTCATGTACCGCGAGACAATGACATCACTGACAATAGATATAGAAGCAGTTTAAAACAATTTTATTTCATTATATGCATTATTTTTAATTTCATTTCATGAGATGTATTACACTTAAGTCCTCCATGTGCATATTAGTCTCAATTATGTTAACACATCTGGTCGGGTGCCCCTGCTATTCTCCTCGGGGTTCTCGACAAAGTACAACGGAGAATCTGTAATGTGATCGATACCGACTTGGCAGACCGGGTGCAGTCACTCTCTCATCGGCGTGACGTGGCTTCCCTGTGCCTCTTCTATAAATACTTTCACGGTTTCTGCTCCGATGAACTTAGATCACTGGTGCCCCCTAGGTACGAATTTACATGAGATACTAGATTAGAAACTAGGTCCCACCCTTTTACAGTAAAACCGATAAAATGTAACCGCAATTTCTACTTCAACAGCTTCTTTTCTCCTGTGAAATTCCCTTCCACATACTTGCATCCCCGACAGCTACAATCTCCAGGAGTTTAAATGTAAGGTCAATAGACACCTCCTAACACACTAAATCGCATCCATTCTCTCAAACACTCTTCCCATCTACCCAACCCTCATTCTCGGTATCCTTATCCGTCTATCACCCTCCTTCTGACATTTCCTATATCTAACCACTCTTTCTCAACTTTCCCCTATGTAACCCTCTGCGCAATAGTGGCAGTGGAATGCCTTGCTTGGGGTGAAATGATTTAAAAAAATATGTCTTAGAAATATGCTGTTAGCATAGAGTAGTGACTTAAGTGCTCATTCACGGAAAATATCGGGTGCGTTGCGACTTATACGGAAAATATCATTACAGCTTATCGTAGGTGTTGTAGCCTATTAGGGCCAGGAAGAAAAACACGAAAAGAAGAAGGTAGGTTGAAACAGTGTATTGGAATAATAACAGAACATATATACATGTTGTGTCGTGCCTCGTACCATGTGACATCTTGATGTATAAAAGACAATGTGCGTTTAGCACGAGGAGTTGTCATTATCACGGACTTCGTGAAGCAACACCTACGACTGCGAGAGACTGTAAATATTGTATATACCTCTTGGTGGTATCATTCTGGTAATAAAGTAGTTTATCTACATTTCACTGTGTATCTCTTCATTCCACAATACAATACAAAATGAGAGTGTTATTAATCAGCAGATAGAAGTGTCCGTCCGAACTCTCAAGTTAAACTGCGTCTCGACTGCCCCCTCTAGGAAGTCTCGCAGGTTAGTATTTATGAAGGAGGAAGATAGGGCCCCATAACAGTAGAAAAGGACCTCTGTAGTAAGTTAAGAACTCATGTACCGTTAAATATCTAATCTAAACTTATTCATAAATGGAACTTTGTCTGTATGTGTGTGTGTGTGTCTCTGTGTGTGTGTCCGTTACCTATAGACTGCGAAACGGCTGAACCGATTTTCTTGAAAATTTACACAGTTGTACTATAAGCGACTCCGAGTGTTCTTAGCTAGATTTTGTGTCGAGGTACCTCCGATAAATATCGAAAATCGATAATCGAAAAAATCTGGTTATAGAAGGAGTGGTCCGATTTTAATCAAATTTCATACACTCATAGACAAAGACATAAGAAACGATATTCAGAACTTTCAAGGTTGCAGTTCTTACAATAGTACAAACATCTTGCCTTTTATATATATATATATATATATATATATATATATATAAAAGGCAAGATGTTTGTGTGTGTGTATCTGTTTATCTGCCTGTATGTCTGTATTTTTTCAGCCCTTTTATTTTAGTTTTTGCTTCGGTTTTGGCTCTAAGTAGATATAATTGTAGTTCTTAGTCTCAGCCATGATACCATTTACTCAGAGGACTTATTTAGCCTTCAAAATTCAGTTTACGACGAAAAAAACTTATTTGATATCGATACCAGGAAATCAAAATTTGACTTACATCCATTCATTTTTCTTTCAGTCTACGGTTTCGCTTTAACTGGAACAACTATTGCTTTTTAGTCTTTCGTACCAACGTCCAAAGAGTCTGAGCTCCAGAACCATGGATTAGATTTAAAGCTTTCATTACACCCGAGCAACGCCGGGCTATACTGCTAGTAGTGTATACTTACATATGCCGTTAAATATGTGGGTAAATTGTCGCGGTTTTTTTTAATGATTTTGCGCATGCCCGTTGTTTGTTTTGGATTTTGTCGACTGCACAGTTTAGTAAGGTCAGTTGGGCACCGTCTTTGAGAAAAAGAGCCCCATGAGGCAATTAACTCGGCCAGAAATTTAGAAAACGTCATGCTGTACTGCGTGATGAAAGCTTCAATAAGAATATTTCAGAGTGTTTGGGTGTCAATTTGATTGATTCATTTAACGGCATATCAACCTCTGTGCGTTATTTTATACCAAAAAAAAAAAAAAGGTTAGGGTTTTAAAGGTATTTTTTCATGTTCAGTTATAGTGAGAATTTTGATTTAGTCAGATTTTGATGAAAAATTTCTTTATTTTAGAAAACTGAAGATGTCTTCTAGTTTTGTATTCAAAAATGTATTATGGCAATAATTTTTTTTTTCATCAAAAATGTATATCTTTCTATAAAAGTCTATTTTTATGTATATATTTCTATAAAAGTGTATTTTTATACTTTCATAGTGTTTTAACCCCACTTTGGTGGTTAACTATTTGCCCATAGCTAGGACCCTAACAGGTGCTACCACTCCGGTTCAGGATGAAAGAACAGCAATTATGAAGTAGTTCCAAGCTCCTCCCAACCTCCCAATCAGAGGCTTTGCTGCTGGATGCAGTTTACTGTCATACCCAGGACCAATGTCAATTTGAAGGCATTGCAGAGTAGGCTTCGGAAAGAGTGGGTTGAGTCTAATGTTGATTACGATGGTGTTTGGAGTGATCACTAGTGATGGCGACGTTATACCTCCATTCAACTTCCCACGGGGCCTCAGACTCAACACGGTGTCCGACATCAAGTGCCTTGAGGAGGTAGTTCTGCTCTGCTGGAAGACCCTATATCTAGCAACAGGACTCTGCATAGTGTCACACAAGCAGGAGAACCCAGTCATGGCAGCGAGACAGTTTTTTTGCAAGCACATCACCCCTTACATCTAGCCACCTAACTTCCCAGCTTGAAACCCTCTCGACTATTATGCATCAGGTGCAGTTAAGCGAGAGACCAGTCATTTACCCTCTTAAACAAGGAGATCTTCCAGAAGAGGTGCAGGGGATTCCTAGGTCGTTTAAATGAGATTTTATTTAATAAATTTACTTAGATATTGTTGTCTAATTTTCGTAAACATGTCTGTTAAAATGAGATGTCAGTGTTAATTTCCTTTTTACGTACTATAGACGACAATTCATCTATCGCACACTGCATGTATACCGTTAAATATACGATATACTTATATGTACTGTTAATTATACGGTAAACGTCCATATGCCATTAAATATACAGTATACTTATATATGCCGTTAAATATGTTGTATACTTATACATGGTATACTTATACATACCGCTATACATACGGTATAATTATATATACCGTTAAATATACGGTAGAGTTTCTTATGCCGTTAGATATACGGTACAATTACACATACCGTTAAATATACCGTATATGTTAACATATACCATTAAATATGCGGTATATATTAACATATAATGCTAAATAAACGGTTTATTAATATATACCGTTTAATATACAGCATATTTACATATACAGTTAAATATACGGTAATTATATTTGCCGTTAAATATAGTTAGATATACCGTTAAATATGCGGTATACTTACACATACCATTAAATATTCAGTATGCATTGACATATACCGTTAAATGTACGGTATATTAACATATGCAGTTAAACATACGTTATATTTATATATGCCATTTACGGTATATTTATTTACATACCTTTAAATATACGGTATACTTACATATACCGTTAAATATGCAATATACTTACAGTTAAATATTCGTTATACTTACATATGTCGTTAAATATACGGTTATATGTACAAAGATTTTTATATATACGGTATATTTACATATACTGTATATCTATTGCTATTGTAACTGTTGTGTTTCATGTTTGGTAATAATTTGGGTCAGCAGGCAATTTTTATTGCATAGGAAAAATTCCTAATTAATTGTAAACAGTTGCATTAATAAAAAGATTCCATAAACATTAAAATTGTAATAAATATCAAAGTTAAACAGACTCCTTTACATCGAAGGAATATTTTTTTATAGACTGCGTTCGCTATTGTAAACAGATGTTCTGTCGTAAAAACTATCGTAAGATTGGCATGGGGAAGCGATTCGCGCGGATGGCTCGTTGACCGTTATTACCGTAGAGTGAGTTCGATTCTCACTGAATGTACCCATACTTGTAAACTTGTGCTAAGTTCAAAGTATTAACAAAATATAAAGTTTTGTTAGAAGAAAGAAAAAGAGTACTGAACTGTTATGTAATATCAGTCTTTCTATACGTCAGTGCATGCTGGGCAGTCTCCTCACAGATGAAGAAGATATTTGAAACAAAAATAATCTGGTTCTACAGAAGGATACTGAGAATAACATGGATGTGAGCAACGACGAAGTTTTATAGAAAATGGAAACAAAAAAGGCATTTGTATTTAACACCAGAAATAGACAGTTGAAATTTCTTGGGTACATACTAAGGAAATTGGGCTTGGAAAATTTGACACTCACAGGACAAATTAGAGGCGAGAGAGACAGAGAAAAAACAATTCATAACCTACCTAGCAAGCTTGTGTTAATGGATGGTAGAACAGGGTTTAGAAGAGATAACAAAGAGACAAAGTATCTTAAGAGCAATATAAGCCAAGAAGTAGTGGAGAGCTGTGTCCACCAAGTACCTAATGGAAGAAGAATTTATTTTGTTTTTAAGAAAGGAACAACAAATTTCCCAAAAAATAGATATGCATATATATAATTATATTTTGTTAACATCAAACAGGTACAGAAGTTTAAATATCTGGGAAGTGTTTTGACAGAGGATATAAAAATATGACACTGAAATCCGAAGTTGCATTGGATTAGCGAAATCGTTGTGGTGCATTGGATAGCGGCTCGGAACGAGAAATCAGGGAGCCGAGTTCGAATTCCAGCCGAATTTATTGCATTCACTTACGCGCAAATACCCTTGGGAAAGGTATTAATCCGTCTATTCCTTCCAGTTTTGGGTTAAATAACAGAACAGATTGGGTTCTATAGCCTTGGTCGCCAACCAGTCTACCCCAGAAAGCAATGGCAACCTACTGCGGGATAATCTTCTGCCCAGTCAGTCATGTCTCTTTCGAGACATGATCGCCCAAGCGTGTATCACGTATGGCACTTAACTGACTGTCTTCCAAAGGCATAAAGTGTTAAGTAAAGTGCTAAGAAACAGAAAAAATCTTGTTAGAAATGAACAAAAGAGCACTGAATTGCTATGTGATATCAATTTCTTTGATTTTTTCTACTCGTTTCACCCCAAGAAAGGTAGTACTGCCACTGTTGCGCATGTGGTTAAAAGAGAGAAAAGCGAAAAGAAAGTGAAACAAGATACGGGTCTGGGGTCGGGGAAAGAATAAGAGAAAACTGGGAATAAAGGGGACAAAAGATGGTAATTGACGTTGCATTTAAATTCTTTGAGACTGTAGCTATCAGGGAAGTAAGTGTACGGAAGGGAGTTCCAAAGACAGGATGTGCGAGAAAAGAAATTGATAGAATTGAAGAGGCGGTTACATTTTTTTTTAATCACATCACCCCAAGCAAGGCGGTAAGGCCACTGGTGTGCAGGGGGCTACGTAAGTGTGAATAGATTGGAAAAGAGAAAGCCGGAAACCACATCCTAAACAGGGAACAAGGGATGAGCTTCTACACCTGTTCAATAGACGTTTGATTATTTTAATAGTAAACAGTTTTAGACCTAGTAGTCAGTCTAGTAGCACTAGTAAATTTGTGTAGAGGTAGAACCAAGGAGATAAGCTCGTCAGAGCAGAAGCCGTGAAAATATTTGTAAAAAAGACAGAGGGAAGCCACATCCCGACGGTGAGAAAGTGGCTGAAATCAAGCTGCCGAATCGGGATCGATTACATTTGAAACCCTCCTCTGAATTTTGTCGAGCAAACCGAGATGAATAGCAGAGGCGCCTGACCAGATATAGCAACAGTATTCAATGCACAGACGAATGGTAGATTTCTATATGTGCAAGACGGATTTTGACGAGAAAAACTTCCTGCTCCGATACACTGACCCGATCTTCCTAGCAGTAGTTCCTATATGGCAGTGAATACTGGACAATCATCTCACAGATGAAGAATAAATCTGAGGCGATAGAAATATTGTTCTACAGACGGATACTGACAATTCCATTAACGGAGCGAGTAAGCAAAGAAGCAGTCTTAAAGAAAATGTTAACGAAAAGAACACTTATACTCAGGATCAGAAAGAGTCAGCTGAATGTTTTTGGACAATGAGGAAGGAGGGCCTAGAAATCTAAACACATACAGGGCATATCGAGCGCAAGAATGAAAGTGGAGGAGGCAGAGAGCCACCTAGTTGTCAACCTTGCGTGAATAGATGTTGGAATGGGAAGCGAGAGGTTTAGCAAAGGGAGAAACGTTGCTAAGGTTCACCAGGGATAGAAAGTTGTAGAGATCCCTGACCACCAACGTCCTGAAGGAACACGGTATATAGAAGATCATTTAATCTCTGTCTGTCATTCACACATGCATATACCAAAAGCATGAATCAATAAATCCGTAGCCCGGCGGATAGCTGCATTTTGATCTCGAATTTTCACGGCTTAATATTCTTCCTAATTATTTTTCACGATGAACATATGTGAAGATGTCAAAAAATAAATATTTTTTTAATCTAAAATAAATACTTTAGGCTACAGTTTGAGTTTGATTTTGAATTTTGTTTAACGGCATATCAATACCTCTGTGGGTTATTTAATGCCAAAAAGGTGGAGTTTTAAGGTATTTTTAATGTTATTATAGTGAGAAGGTTGATTTAGATTTTGATGAAAAATTTTTTAAAAAAATTTTATTTTAGAAAACTTAAGATGTCCTTTTAGTTTTGTATTAAAAAATGTATTGCTGGTTATAATTTTTCTTTTAAAAATGTATTGTTGCCAATATTCTTCCTTCAAAAATTTATATTTTTCTATAAAAGTTTATTTTTATGTATATATTCCAATAAAGAATCCATTTCTATGCTTTCAAAGTGTTTTGACCCCACTTTGGGGGTTAATTATTTGCCCATAACTGGGACCCTAATAGGTGCTACCACTCCGGGTCAAGGTGACCTGGTAACAACAGCAATTAAGAGGTGGCCCCATGCTCCTCACAACCTCCTAATCAGAGGCCTTGTTGTCGGATGTAGTTTACCGTCATACCCAGGTATATTCGGCAACAGACTTACTGATGTACCAATATACAGATTTTGATATGTAAATTGTCGCCATTTTATATTTATAATTTCGCGCGTGTGCGTAGTTTGTTTTTGATTTTATCGACTGTATAGTGTGGTAGGGACTGCTGGATACCATCTGTGAGAGAAAAAAAACCCCCAAAAAAACAAGTAGCATGACGTAATTCACTCCGCTAGAAATTTGAAAACGGCGTGCTGTACTGCTTGTCATTCGCACCGGAAGCTACAAAACGAACATTTCAGAGTGTTGGGTGTCTGCGCAGAGGAGGCTTCGGAAAGATTTGAAGGAGTTTCATGGTGATTACGAAGGTACGGAAACTCGGAAAACTCATTCTGATCATTCTAATAAGAAAAGAACTTGAATTTGTTGTTGATGGCTTCCGACTCAGCACGGAGGCCTACATCCTGTACTATCCTGTATAAAGAGGGTGGCCGATGGAAGTGCTTATGTCTGGCAACAGGACTCTTCACCCTGCCGCACAAGCAGGAAAACCCAGTCATGGCTGTTAGACAATTTCTACGACCTCATTAACTCTTTATATCTGACCACCTAGCTCCCCAGACAGCAACCCCTTGATTATGATGTATGGAGAGCATTTGGGCGTGAGACCAATAAAGTTCCTTGCAACTACAAAGCTAAACTGAAGGCAAGGATTATAACAGCATTCACCAACTGAAACAAGGAGACCGTCCAGAAGAGATACAGGAGATTTCGAAGTCGTCTGGAGGCTGTGGTTGAAGCTAATAGCGAATTTATTAACTAAATTTACTCATATCTCAATATAGTTTTGTGTATTTGTCTATATTTCTGAGATGAGGTAGCATTTACAGTATTCACATTATTCGGACTATTGTCTTTATCTTTGTTGCCATTTGTACGACGTTTCGGCCGTTGTACGCTCCAGCCTTCTTCAGATGCTAAGAATTACCAACCGGACCCTTTATTACAATCATTAGGTTATATCATTCTCATCTCTTGCGTAGTAGTGCCTCTTTTAAGGACACATAGCCCAGTGGATATAGACGTTGGTTAGTTCCTGTGGTTTGACCCAAAGAGTTGTGAGTTCAATACCAGGTTACAGTAGTAGTGAACAAGTAACTTACAGGATTAGAGGGAGATAACTCATGACTTCCATATATATATATATATATATATATATATATATAGTTATCCGCAGACAGATCTGTTTCGCTGTATCACTGCTTATCAGTACGGTTAGACACCGATTGCTTTTAACCCAAGATTGAAACCCGACCGAATTGGCGTCAGTCGGCGATTCTACCTCTGGGTTATGGGCGCTCGGTAGAAGAAGGCAGACTTTTTAGCGTGTATATTATCATTAGAACCACCTATAAAGCCGTTAGGTTTCTTTTTAAAGAAGTTCATTATATAAAATGATGAGGCAAGAATATTATCAGTTTTACTATAAATTACATATTTTAAATTGCATTTAAAGAAGGTGAAAGAAGGGTTATTGTTCAATTGAACTTCATAGTTAAGACGTTCCGTTAATATGTAGAATAATAGCTTAAAAGAGGTAAAGTCTTTTTTTCAAAATAATTAGTATATTTTTATTAATTATTAGTTAATAATATGTAAAATAATTTTCCGACACCAAAAAGAAATATAAGCATCATTAATGCAAAAATATCCTGATTTAAAGAATGAAAATAAATTATTTTACTATATCAGTTGATATATAATTTTTACTTCTTTACAATAAAAGAGAAATTTCTTCCATAAAATGTATTTGAATAAAAAATTAATAATTAATACTAAAGACGTAAAAAAAAGGTTTATTGTTCCATTGGGCTTCATAGTCTTTTCCCAAGTAATAAGATATTTTTTATGATACATACTTTTTTTTAATAATAGTCGGAATATAATATGTAAGTGTTTGTTTATATACGCAGATTTTTTTTAATGTTTATCCAAAACTAATACTGAATTTCTTATTAGAATTGCCGTAAAAACAAAAAAAAGACGGTCCTAGCTCCAGACACACTTGTGCAATTTTAATGAAATTTGGCACTGCACTCGGCAGGGGTTCAAGGTACAATATATTCCTAAATTAGTTGGGTATTATGTATCGTTTAAGCTGTATCTCGGGAATACTTACAATCCTAGATACATAGAAGCATAGAGTTTTAGTATTATATATATATATATATATATATATATATATATATATATATATATATATATATATATATATTGTTAAAAATGACCGACAAGGAAGATTTTAATTTTTGTTGCTGGGGATAAGGAATGTAAAAATGTTTCATGATTATTAACTTTCAAATCGCTTTCAGCCACTTGACTTTGATCATTGATTTTCTTCGTCGGATATTTTATTGATTATTTTTTTTAAATACGATTGCTTGACTAAATGCTGAAATTTATGCATGATTAGCAATAAAAACTTGATTAACCTGTGTTGAAAATACGTAAAGAAACATTTTTTGTAATTCGTTGTAAACTTTTGCATGGCACTGTACATATGCATATATATATGTGTGTGTGTGTGTGTGTGTGTGTGTGTGTGCTTGTGTGTGTACATTTCCGATATATATATATATATATATATTCGATTTGTAAACGAGTTATTACAACCTAAGTTTCTAACATGAGTGGTGTCTTCATACTAAAAAAATACCTCTTAGGTTCATACAACCATGGATGAAAACGTTATAATTCCTTGTAATTTTAAAAATTGCGCGTTCAAGAATTCCCTACCACGTTCTTAAAGAAAACGATAGACGGTAAAATCAGTTATTGCAAATTGCATGAAGACACCACTCATGGTAGAAACCTAGGTTGTGTAATAACTCGTTTTACAAATGGAAAATATTCAAAAGTTCTACAATATAATTGTATTGAACACTTTTTAATACAAATGTGCACTGGTCTAATCTTATTATGACCAGAAACTAAGTAATCAATCAATCAATCAATCAATCAATCAATCAATCTCGCTCTCTCTCTCTCTCTCTCTCTATATATATATATATATATATATATATATATATATATATATATATATATATATCAGTCAGTTAGTTAAGTGCCATACGTGATACATGCTTGGGCGATCATGTCTCTTTCGATCCATTACTGATTAGGCAGAAAATTTTCCTGCAGTAGGTTACCATTTTTTTCTGCGATAGACTATTTTAATAAATTGCGTAGAATAAATGTAGTGTTGATTTTACTCTAACATTTATGAGGTCGATGTATAGATTACTTGGGAAAAGAAGGTGGAAACTAGGTATTAATGTTATTCTTTATTGCTCAAGCTCCCTGAGCTTTTGAGTCACATCGTATCTTGACCAAATTAATAATAATAATAATAATAATAATAATAATAATAATAATAATGTGCCCCATGACTTCCAATGGTGTTGAATAGATTGTTTCTTTTATCAAATTTAAGTATACCGTCCACTACAACTTCAGTCATTCCAAACATACAGCATGAAATCCATCTGATATTAAATATTATGACATTAGAAGTTGGAGTAAATAATTTAGTGTCTAGACATATGTCATTTTATATGCTGCTGATAGTATGTTAATTACACTCTTGACCCAAAAATAGGTAAACGAAAAAAAATTTACAAAAAAAAAAAAAAAAAAAAAAGCGAAAAATATTCTTACAAACTGAAAGCATTTTCTGGCCTCGGATGAGAAAAAAAAATTCATTGTGCTTCACTTAAATGAACAACTGGGACACAGAATAATGTCATGATGGATTGAGTGATAAAATGTCAAAACGAGGCTCATAGTTCTTCTTTAATTATTTCAGTACGATAATTTTTGTCAGTATTGTTAAGTAGCAAATGTTGGATCACTTTTTAATTTTCTTTTTATAGGGATTGTATTTTCCAGATCTCCAGATAGATAACGATGGCAGTATTATCTAAAAGATGATTTAAATTAGCAAGCTGTCACGGGTTACTCTGATCAGAATAAATGTCTTATGAATTTGAACTGGCGGTTTCCCTTATCAGATGGTAGCATAATGGCAAAATGCCCTAAAACGGTACCTGGTGTTAACCACTGACTTGGGAACAATTGTCATTCTAGGATTGTTTGTAAGCCGGCACAGATCGAAAATAAAGAGTCATGAATAAAAACAGTAGTTTTGCTAATTAAGTTACCAGAGCAACTAATAAGAGTCATATGTATATATAGTCATCCGCAGACAGATCTGTTTCGCTGTATCACAGCTCATCAGTACGGTTAGACATCCGATTGCTTTTAACCCAGGATTGAAACCCGACCGAATTAAGCGTCAGTCGGCGATTCTACCTCTGGTCTATGGGCGTTTGGCAGAAGAAGGCAGACATTTAGCATGTATATTGTCATTATACACGCCCAATAGCCAGAGTGCTCTAATTTATTAGTGAATGGGCGATGCGTGCATGCGAGAGTAGCTACTGTTTTTCAAAGTCTACCATTCTTCCAGAGTGCTCAATCAGGGTGTGAGAGCATAAATAGTCATCCGCAAACAGATCTGTTTCGCTGTATCACAGCTCATCAGTACGGTTAGACTCCGATTGCTTTTTAACCCAGGATTGAAACCCGACCGAATTGGAGTCAGTCGGTGATTCTACCTCTGGTCTATGGGCCTATATATACTTTCGTAGACAGTCCTATTTCGCAGCTCATCAGTACGAATTGCTTCTAGCCAGGATAGAATAGAAACCAGACCTAATCCCCATCTGTCAGCGATTCTACCGCTAAACTATGGGTAGTGGGGGAAGGCAGAATTTATCGTGTTATATTCACAATGTGAATACACGGTAGTAGCCGTAACAACTTTCCCGAAAATCTGCTTCGAATAATAAAATAAAAAATGCATTAACACTATGACGATATGTTATTAGATAAGCTTTTAATTGTTTTATAAATAATATATTTTAAGGACATTATAGTCTGAAGAACTTTTTTTTTCGATGAATAATGAATTTTTACATTTTTTAATTATAATAATTTATAAGGTTTAAAAAATCTTTAAAGAATTTATCAAAGCCGTGATGCTGTTAACTTATTAAATTATTAAGTCACGACTATATTTACTACTCGAAAATTGAAAAGCTTAATACAAATCTACCCGCAGTAAAATTTTTAAAATAACTTTTAATTTTTTTCTGTGTAGAATTGTTCTTTTTTGACTGTGATATTTCATAAATTCCAAAATTCATCAGCCATTGCAAATCATCCCTTCAAAATTTAAATTTATTTTTTAATTCCTCGTTTTAGAAAGCATTTTCAAACGTAAGGCTATAAGGCTAAAGAAACTAAAATTCAATAAATGTTAAATAATTGCTGAAAATATTATGTTAATTTTTCAAATTAATAAGTAGTTATTATCCAAAAGCAAAACGTTCACTTAGGTTTCATAAATTTCATTCTTGTCAACTATACTTAGCTTGTCAACACGTCTGGTTGTCAGTAATCAATCGACACGTTAGAAAAACAAGACCTCCGCAATTAAGAAATGTTTGTATACGACACTACATGCTATAAGCAAGTAATACTTGTTTCAAATCAAATCAGTTTAATTTACATTTGCTAATTTTCGTCAAATAAAGTGTCACATATGTATATTTTATTTTTGCAAGATATTTTAAAACTGATAATTAACTTTTACTTACAAACCTATCAACACGGAAAAAAGCAGATAAACTGAAAATTCTCAAAAAGTTGAGATTCCAATTAGTATAATTTCTAGTTTAAATCCACCAGAGTATTTTGCTCACTGGAAATAGTAAATTTAATCAGTTAGCTTTCAATTAAAGTTTAAATGAAAGCTTTAAGAAAGCCATTCATTAAAAAAAAAAGTCATTTTAAAACTTAGGTACTGAAAATTAATAGAGGTATTTAACAAAAGGAACTTCAGAAAATAAGTGTCTTACGTGACGATCTTGTGTAAATGGATAGCAGAAGGTGGGGTGGAGTGGGGGAGCTTATCAAAGGAAGAAAAACTGTTAAGAGCTGCACAAGATAGGAAATTGTCGAGAGCTATGTTCTCTGTGCTCTGGAGAGAAGCGGTACATAGAAGAAGAAGAAGAAGAAGAAGAAGAAGAAGAAGAAGAAGAAGAAGAAGAAGAAGAAATAAACTCAAATACTATTACAACTACTATTAATAGTGTAGAACGTAAACGATTACATACTTATAAACTAAGCAAATATAAAAATTCAATTAAGTCTAAATTGTTGTGCAAAACACAAAAACCAATTTAGTAGGAATAGAAAGTTGTATAAGTTGCAAATCAAGACTCAACCACTGCATAAAATTCTAAAGTACAAATATTTATTTCAGTCTTCTTCTATGTGCCCTGTTCTTTCAGGACGTAGGCGATCATGGCTTTCCATGTTTCTCTATCCCTCGTGGCTCTTAGCACGCTTTCTTCTGTTACACCACACAACCTTCGTCTGTCATCCACCTGATCTGGCCCTTCAAATATGTTATCCGCTGTTTTCCCCTGTCTCTTTTTCCCTCTATCTGACCTGTTAGTATCAGGTTATCCAAGCCCTCCTTCTTCATTGCATGTCCCAGGAACTTTAACTGTCTCTTCCTGATGCTCAGCATTAATTTCTTTTTCGTTTCCATCCTTTCCAAGACCTCATCATTGCTCATATGCTCAATCCATGATATCCGCAGCATCCTTCTGTAGAACCACATTTCAGTCGCCTCAAGTTTTTCCTTCATCTTTGATGATATTGTCCAGCATTCACTGCCATATTGAAGAACTGACATCACATAGCAATCCAGTACTTTTTCTTTGTTTCTCGTGAAATTTTCTTGTCTCTTAATACTCTACTCAACTTCTGGAACGCGTCCTTGGCCATGCTAATTCGTACAGCATGTAAAGAAAAAAAAAAAAAAAAAAGATAAAATACTAAAAATTACATAAGACTCTTGTCTTACAAATAATTTACGCCGGATAACATCTACATATATATTGCCAAAACAAGGATTATTATCGAAAATGTAAAAAGAATTGTTTATATTTCTGAGATGAGATAGTATTTACATTGTTTGTACACTGTTGTCCTCATCTGTATTACCATGTTTAAAACGTTTCGGCCGTTGTAATTAACTTGTTCACCACTGCTGTAGCCAGGTATTGAACTCACAACTCTTTAGATCAAGTCACTAGAACTAACCAATGACTATAACCACTGGTCCATGTGTAACTAATGTGATAAAAGATTGAGGTGAAGAGGCTCATCCCTTGTTCCCTGTTTAGGTTGTGGTTTCCGGCTTTCTCTTTTCCGATCTTTTCACTCTTTTCTTCTTTTTTTTTTCAATTGGAATAGATAGACTAAACTATCGCCCGGTTCACACTCCACCCACGTCTATTGAACAGGTGAAGAGGCTCATCCCTTGTTCCCTGTTTAGGATGTGGTTTCCGGCTTTCTCTTTTCCAATCTTTTCACTCTTACGTAGCACCCTGCGCATCAGTGGCGTTACCGCCTTGCTTGGGGTGATATGATAAAAAAAAATTACAATTTAAAAAATGACAAATGAACATGGCCCAGATGTTGGTTAGTTCCAGTAACTTGACTCAAAGTGTTGTGAGTTCAATACCAGGCTACAGCAGTGGTGAACAAATAACTTAGAGAGTTAAGTTAAAAGGGAGATAACTACATGGCTACCAGAAGTGGTATTGCACATGAAATAAGAATGATATACCTCATTGATCAAAATAAAGGGTTTGGTTCGAAATTCATAGCACCTGATAAAGGCCGGAGCGTAAACGGCTGAAATGTAAACATTGCAATAAAGATGAGGGCAACAGTCCGAATAGTATAAATATTAAAAATACTCTACTTTTTTTTTAGTCCCACAAGCGCCTGTGGGGCATATGACAATTGTGGAAAATTATCTTCTTTTCTGGACGCTTTCACGACGTCATAATATGTTCGACGTGATGTCAAAATGTCTTCTCAAATTATCTCTTATTCGCACTGTTTGTGCTTAACCGAGGCTTTTGGGAAATATTATTTGAATTCTTTTTTGATTCTTTATCGTTTAACCGCATGAGAATTTCTACTTGTAAACTTCAGAATTCTTTTGAGCTCCCTGCAGCTGGCTTGTATCAATTCTGCCTTCTTTTCTGAACGCTTTCACGACGTCATAATATGTTCGACGTGATGTCAAAATGTCTTCTCAAGTTATCTACTGACCTAAGTCATTATATGAGAATAAAAGAGTTTCAGAGCGCCTTCTATCCGGTATCTTTTTAGGGCTTGGCGTCTCTCATTGGTCAGTAAATACGAAAAAAATAGTTTATCATAAATTCGAAATTAATCCTTAACATCTTTGGCGGATTTTATCCGCTGCACCTAAAGAATATATATAACAATTTTGTTCGTAAAACGGCCGGCTTTCTTAAAATACACTTTTCTCAAAATAACGTGTACAAAAAACAAAAGCAACTTAAACGATTAAACATTTATTATTAAACTAATGACTAACTAATAAGAATAAAACATTTCATAAATGATATATAAATTTTTTTTACATATCAAGAACAATTTCAGGGGAATTTTAGGATTTCATCAGACTAAGTTTGAAGCGACTACACATGCACACGAACGAAAAAGAGACGCCAAAAATTTAAAATGTTGTGTAAATATCAGTAAAGTGTCACTCGAGATAAACGCTTGGGCGATCATGTCTCGAAAGAGCGTTTATCTCGAGTGGCACTTTACTGATATGTACACAACATTTTAAATTTTTGGCGTCTCTTTTTCGTTCGTGCGCATGTGTAGTTTAATAATAAATGTTTAATCGTTTAAGTTGCTTTTGTTTTTTGTACACGTTCTTTTGAGAAAAGTGTATTTTAAGAAAGCCGGCCGTTTTGCGAACAAAATTGTTATATATATTCTTTAGGTGCAGCGGATAAAATCCGCCAAAGATGTTAAGGATTAATTTCGAATTTATGATAAACTATTTTTTTCGTATTTACTGACCAATGAGAGACGCCAAGCCCTAAAAAGATACCGGATAGAAGGCGCTCTGAAACTCTTTTATTCTCATATAATGACTTAGGTCAGTAGATAACTTGAGAAGACATTTTGACATCACGTCGAACATATTATGACGTCGTGAAAGCGTTCAGAAAAGAAGGCAACTGCGCAAAAGATTTTCCCACCGTAGGTTGTAATTATTTTCTGCGGTAGATTAGTTGTCAACCAAAGCTGCAAAACCCAACCTGTCATCTTACTTAATCCAGAGCTGGCGGAAAAAGACGTATCAATGCCTTTCAAAAGTTACTTGCGCGTAAATGACTACAACGAATTCAACCGAGATTCGAACTCAACTCTCCAATTTCTCTACCAAGTCGATATCCACTTCACCACATGTCATACCTGCGTGCATATTTAATTGTATAATTGTGTATAGAATCTATCCAATTTAATTTAGAGTTTTTCTTTTCTGTTTATGTTTCCATCACTTTCTTTTTTAAATATATATATTTTTTAGTAATCGTTTTACCCTAAGCAAGGCACTGCTACTGGTGCGCAGGGGACTACATAAAAGGATGGTGAACGGTTACATAAGAGGAGAGCGAAGAGAAAACGGAACCTGTTACAGTGGGGTGTCAGAATGGGTAAGAGAAGGATAGTGTGAAGAGAGCTACGTTAGAGTAGAGCGAAAAGGGAGAAGAAAAAGATACAAGGGTGTTGGGAAAGGATAAGAGAAGGATAGGAGTAAGATAGTTACGTGAGAGAGTGAAAAGGGAGAAGAACAAGATACAGGGGGTGTTGGGGGAAAGAATAAGAGAAGGATGGGCGTGAAGAGGATAAAAGGTGGCAATTGACGCTGCGTTTAAACTCTTGGAGATTGTAACTATCAGGGAAGCAAGTATACAAAAAGAAGTTTCATAGGCGGAAAGTGCACGAAAGGATTCGAGCTGTCAGGTCGTGACCCAGGTCGTGACCGACTACATTGTAGATTCTCCTCTAGATTCTGTCGGGAACCCCGAGATGAATAGCAGGTACTCCCGACCAAATATGAAAAATATGATGGTTGGTTTGTATATGTGTATCCCACATTATAATAATAAAAGACTTGCCAAGAATAGGAAAATGTAAGAACCTGGGCCCAAATTTGCTGTAGATGATCTAGGGATTAAAGATATGTTTTTTAAAAATATATTTTAAATTTTAAATTTTCGGTGTTTCTGTTTAGTTCATGCGCATGTGTAGTCGCATCAATGTATAGATAAACATGGCTGCATCTGCCTACCGGGCACACCGGGCACGGGTCCTGGCCGATCCGTGCAATCATAGTGAAAATCCGGGCAAAAAAAAATGTCTTCGTCAGAAATCAAACTGAACAATTCACAAAGAAAGAAAGAAAGAAAGAAAGAAAGAAAGAAAGAAAGAAAGAAAAAAAGAAAGAAAGACGAAGAAAACAATACACGCAGTAAAAATCTGTTTGTTCATTTATTAATTCTGGGAAAAAAGACTGGTTATACTTAGAAAGTCCGAACCCGATTTCCTGCTTTCGTTCACGTTCTGTGCCTAATTTCCATTGGAATAGCCGAAAAAATCATAGTTTCTGGAAACGGATGACACTGACGACGTCATCACATTGCCAACTAATAAATCCGGGCAATTTTCTCTGTGCCCGGTGTTTTTTTAGCATCAGCTACGGCCCTGTAGACAAACTTAGCCCAATGAAGTCTTATAGAAAGAAACGCGTTACACGAAAAACCTTTTTTCACTTTGTCATACTTCTTTCCCCTAAAACTAAGCAACATAAATAGGTACTTAACAAAACTACTCGGTTGAAAATGAGTAAAAAAATGTTGATTCTGAACGACTGTTAAAGATTTGTGTATCAATTATGTGGAACACAAAAAGATCAAAGCTGTTTAAAAATATTTCCCTTGTGCGTGTTGGTTGCGACAAGAGGTTCTATGATGTTATGACGTTTTCTTTTTATTTTGGTTCTTATTCTTTAAACTAAAAATGTTATTATTCCAACGAAATTTAACCGTTTTAGACTAGCGCCAGCGATAGATGAGAAATGAGCCGGCTCCTGTGATTTTTTTTTTAATTTAATTATGACAAGAATGTAAAGTGATATCGACATAATGAATACCGACTTCCTTATCTACAACCAAATAGGCTCTGACATGTTCGGGCTGATATACATGTGCATATTTTACACCACAGTTAATCGTTTTTGAGACGGGAGAAAAAAAACTTCCGATGCAAATGAAAGTAAAGAAAAAAAATGTTTCCCTATTCTATTTTACG